>BLKR01003012.1:0-165366 GCA_011170035.1 Teleogryllus occipitalis | reverse complement strand
CAGAAATCAACTCAATAAAATATTTGATCTTACTGTTGTTCATGAGTTTCAGAAAGAATAGAACTCTTGAATTCTAATTCAAAACAAATAATTTTATTGCAAGCATTTGATGATTCTCTTCAGGTCCTCCCCCTCCTATTAACTCTTACAGTCCTATTTTATTGCTTACATGATCATTGTATAAAATAATTTCTCCACAGCTTATGCTTCAGAATACACCTTGTATTAAATATCTCATATTGATGTTTCAAGAATCATATATAAAAACATGCAAGTAGCAGTCAAACTTACCAACATAATGACATGAAATTATATTGCATCATGACTACTTCTCTGGGCGTTTCAGCTTGCTTAACAAGAAGCATAAATGCATGTTATTATTAAACAAATTATCTGAATTATTTATTTTATCAGCCAGATTATTTATGACCAAAAATTTCATGCGATGTTTTGGTATAACTTCTGAAGATGTATTTAATAGGAAATTACACAAATAGTAATACCGGAAGCTACATGGAAACATCAGTTGTTGTGAGTCATTATAAAGGAATTTTGTAAGAAATGAAACTGACAAAACTATTGGAAGTAACCTAATAGATAAGGAGAAATTAAACAAAACAAATGTTTATATTTTATGGAAAGATGAAATATACAATGAAATGTCTCAGAAATTCGCACAGAATGTGATTTACAATATTTTTAGGCTCAATACACTTCTAACAAGAAAATAAGAGTTGCCTTAAAAAATACTCATAATAAGGTTTATGTTACATTCAAGTTAATATTAGCACAGCTATTAATGTAATAAAATTGCTTAACATATGGCTATAATGTGAATTTACAAATCTTCCTAAAGGTGTACCTTTGTTTTCTGTATGCATCAATAATTTCTTGATACTGAGACCATTTGACTTTAAGAGATTGTAGTAATGAGATAAACTTTTGTTTCAAATGAGTCCAGCAGTTGCACAACCTATTACTTTTTTAGATAGGGTAAATTATTTTTGGAATAGATAAAAATCTACTATTGACTGAAATGAATATAAACATTTACCTGTCATATGGCATAGGTATTTCACAAAACCATTAAACTCAAAATGTTTTTTTTTTAACTTGTTACAACAAAACAGTTACTTCAGTTGTTCTTTGTTTTCTGACAATCTTTAGAAAACCCTGGGTAAATAAACCAAAGAATCTAGGGTAAATAAATCATAGAGGGGGAAGAAAAACAATGAAAAGACAATAAAAGGAAAATATATTACAAGGATATATTTGGAATCCTTTTTTTTTTTTTTTTTTTTTTTGTTCTATAGTGTTTTTTGTAATAAAATTGGCATGAATATTCAAAAAGATTTCATTTCCGTCACTTAAATCTATATTTACTTTGTCTTCAGTTCTCAAGTTTTAATGGAGGGTTACACTTTTCCCAACATGTCTTCCTATTCCATTCACCGAATTCAATATTTTTTTCTTTAAGTGTACAATTTGGAATTTTTATTGAGCTTGACATCAACTCATGACCGCTTCTTTCACATTAAGTAAAACTTCTGCAGAAATTAACAAATTGTTTCATTTATTATTAAATTCCATCCTGAGTAGTTTTGATATATAATTTTCTTACTCTTAAACAACATAAAATTACAAGAAGAAAGAAAGCCCAACAAGACTCCAGTGTCAGCTTCAACTGAATGAGAAACTTATGATAGCAAAAGGTTTAAAGGTTCAATGAGAAACAGAACACAAAATTGGTTTCAAAACTTATCAATTTTGAACTTCTTTATTTTTAAGTATGACTATTTGGATTTTGTCCCCTATTCTAGCCAAGAAGTATTCTCCATCATTGAAACTATTTTTATTGGCAGTGGATGTACTGGATTCTATAACTAGGCTACATGTATACACAAAAGTACTCATTCACACAAACATGTATCTACTGAAGAGCATGTATCTTGAAATCATCAGCAATCATTAATTGACTCCACATTATTAGCACCCCAGCCCAATGCTATGTATAAGCAAATAAGCTTTAGTGATCATTAAGATTATCCCTTCCTTGCTAATTCTGAAGTTGAATCTAATATAAGCATTTTTATGCAATACAATATAAGATAAAAGTATGTGCTTAGCATGGTAAGTACTACTCAAGTGAACAAAATTAATTACATTTTCAGATAACACTAATGGATATTTTTCTTGTCTTGGTCAGTACTAATGCTATTATATAACATGCTCTTTCACTAATAATTTAACTTGGGAGTTCAGATTTTTCTTTCTTCCCTCATGATTAGAACTCAGTTTTGTGAAAATAATTCAGGAATTATGTCCACTTAACAGTAGCAAAAATTTTGTCTTCAAACAGAAGGAATGCTAGTATGCCCAGAAAAAATCTAGCAGACCCTTCAGCTCAATTTATCTACAGTTAGTTAGCACATTAATTTTATATAATAATAACACAATCAGAATACATATACATTTAAATTGTGTTGACTTGTCTAGTCTTCAAAATGTTTGTTCTTTTCTTTTAATTTTTCATATATGTTTTTAGGACCAAAAACGAAAATAATAAAAAATCTTTATTTTACTTATGGTTTGTTCTTTAACCTTCAAATTTCAAACATGTGCAAACTTATTGCAATTCCTAATCATAATTCATGCAAATATGTATTTCTTCTAATGGATATACAAAAGATATTAAATGGAGTATCAATATACTAATGCATGCAAAGAAAATTGCTATCAGTCATACAATCTACACATATGAAATAGTAAAAAATCACAGGGAAAATGACATCCAACCAGGATACAAAATTTTACTGTTCTTTTGCTCTATGTCCCTTAAGTTTCGAATAACAGGGCATATGAAGCACACTGACACACAACTATTATTTAAATTAATACAATAATTTCTTTACTATATTTCTTATTATCTTCAAAACGATGATGAACACATGTTTGCAACAGGTGGGGAACAATCTAGGTTGCTAAGAAAGTACTATTAGGAACTAAGAAAGCCATAATACATAAAATTTTCACACAAATGGATAATTAAATGTCTAAATGAAAGAATAAATAAATGAAGAATAAATTGTTATCATTTGTTTCTTTGAAATATGGCTTAGTGTTCGTAATGCACGAGTAGAAAGGATTTTGTCCACTTAGCACATACGCAAGTAAAAAAAAATTAAAATAATAAACTTTTATTTAAATTTTTATTTTCCTTGTTTGTGAGAAAATGATACACAATCTTTTAAAATTAAATGCTTGAAAGCAGACAAAATTAAATGGCTTGAAACAGAGAAAAATCAACAAATTTTCTGTCAAGTGATTTGTCCTTGATCAATTGTTAAGGTGTATCTACAGAGGCATGGATAAAATAAAATAATGAAGTTCTTCTGAACTCTGAGGAAAGCTATTAGACAAAGTTATGCAGTAGCACTATTTCAATGTTACAATGCAATATGATGAAATTCGCAATATGTATGGGGTGTGAGTGTGTCTTGCACTAATTTAAGTAGGGTTAAGATTACTTCCTGGCCATCACATACAGTACTACATTAGCAAACTTACATCTATAAACATCTTTGAAAATTACATAACACTCCACAGTAAAATATAATTAGCAAGTAGAAGACTGATAATCATACATTACCTTAATGCCACCATGAAAAACTGTTATGGCTGTAGTTGTGCGAGCAAATGCATTAGATAATGGTTCACGAGCCATTTCCCGAGACATTAATCCAGAAAAGAGCCAAAGATTGTTGTAGAGAAGTTTGTATCCAAACGAAACCTAAACAAAGAAATGTATCTAATATAGGGAGCATAACATGACAGCTAAATAAATTACCCTTGATATTCTGCCCCACATATCCCTGTCAGCAACAATAACTTACTTCCCGTTTGTTTTCTCTAGTTTTAAAAATATAATTTTGTTTCTTAATAATTCTTAGCTAACTTGCAATTTTCTGAATTACTTTTTCTGAATCTTCTTTATATTACCATAAAATTAATATATGGAAACAACTACTGTCACATCATTAGCCACCACAGGGAACTTCACTATTCGTGAGTATCACTCATTTGAATTAACACTTTATTTCTATCCATTTAATATGAAAGAAAAATCTGGAATCAGTGAAAAGAAATCCCATAATACAGACCCTAATCACTTGCTAATGGTTTGGAGAACTGTAGAACAACTGAAATGAACTTTATCTATAAAAATGAAAATCAACAACATATATTAAAACAGTTCGGAAAGTTCAGAAAGATCAAAGTAAAAAGTTTATGCAAAAGAGTTCAAGACCATTCCATAAATGATGACCGCAGAATATCCAACAAATATTAAAATAACAGAATCCAATGAAAAGAAATTATTTCCTGAAATAGCGCAACTCGATCTCAATTTTCAAATTATCAATATGAATAAGAGATAAAATCTTCACAATTGGGCTCAAGATTTTTGAAAAGCCACGTTTTCATTGAAAACTTTATAACTTAAAACATATAATTTATAACAAATTATCTATAGCTGAACAGCTTCTCCCACCTTTATTTATATCTGTTGTTTTAATATGTGGGATACTGTCGAAGGGTTTTTGAATTCTACCTCAGTGCCTGTTTTTACTTTCATGACTACTACTTGCATATGTAGTAAAGAAAAAGTAAGTATTGTAATGCTGCAGCAGAAAGAAGCTATTTTTCAACAGAGAAACCTGTATTGTGGATACCCGATTCCAAAAAGTGGATAATTTTTCTACTATTTGTAGTAAATTACTTCCTCTATTATGTAATGCAATCAGAATCTTTATTTTGTGGATACTCTGAAGCTGAAAAATTCCCCTCTGGCAAAAGTCTTTCTGTCTGTTTGTGGACACATTATCACCTAAACAGTTCAGATGATTTTTTCAAAAATTGAAATCAATCTGGTCAAACTTGAGGCCTGCCAAATTTGATATTTGGTTTTTGGGAAGACTTGAAATATGAATAGTTTTCAAGTGATTTTGAGTGAAATTGTGACAGTTTAGGAAATAGAAAAAATTAACATTTTCTCTAAAAGGCTACAATTTTTTTAAATTGAATTCTTTGCTTGAATAGAGCAATGGTCACTTTATAATACAGTAGAGGTCCAATTTTCGTTCAAACCTCTAAAATTCAGAAAATAGCAACTTTCAATCTACTTTTTTGTTTTGTTTTTTATGCTTCTGGTTGGTGCTTACTTAACTAGTACTGGTGCTGAAATGAAAAACAGAATTAATTGTAGAGCGTATGCACTCAAGCTCAAATTCCTACTAAAGCATACATTTATGTGGGTTCAACTAGTATTATAATATAATTATAATATTATAATATAATAATAAACTTAACCCAGATAGTCCTGAATTATTTTTCTTTTTTTTAATTGAGTTACATGATATTAATATTCTATAATAAGGTCATTAGGAAGAAAGTAAAAATATTACTGAGTTTGTATTATTGTTAGTATTTACAAAATTGAGCATCCTTCCAGAAGGACGTCAGGACAATAGGGCAACTTTTAGTGAAGATAAAGACTTGGCACATGTAACATGTTTGGGCATCGGTATTTTCAGATAAACGTGAAAAAAAGAGTTTTACGATTACAACCACGAAACTCAATACATTAAAAATCACGTCAATATACAAATAACTGCAATAAATAAACAAAATTATCTTGTAAACTTGTTTTATGCTACTATATGATGAGCTACTGTAGTTGCAAACATGAAGGGATTCATCTGTCATCTAATTTAGACACATTGTAGGGGCAATTTTGACATTTCAGTTACTTCTTTTGTGTTTTCTGGTTTGTTGGTAATTCAGCGTTATCTTCCATCAAATCAAAAATCTTGTTGTAACCTCTATTAGTAGTTTCGCTTTTGTTACGTTCTCGTATTGCAGTGACAATTTGACCATGAAATGTCAGATATACTGTGTCATTGATCAACTTGATCTATGCGACCCCTATGAGCTTTGTCGGATTGCAATAGTTTAGGCTCAGGAACGCTAATTGTTTTCTTTTTTCCCAGGAAAATCTTTCTATGGAACACAATGGTTGAACTGTGACAAAGTTGGTGGCTATAGTAACAACACTGTTGTCATTGCAACGAATTGATCCTGAATGAGCAAACCTGATGCTGAGTCGGAACAAACTTCATACGATACCCTCTATTCTTTTATAATTTTATCTACAGAGGTTAACTCTCTTTCCTCTTATTCCAGTTGATTTCATGACCCTCTTCTTTAGGTCATGCAGTAGTTCAACACTGGTAAACAGAGTTGCAAAGAAACTTCGATATGGAACATGTGGATATGATTGGTTCACAAAGGTCTTTCCATGCCGTAGTCATACCAGCCTTAGTTTCATAATTTTTACAAGCGCCAGCTCCTTGATTGGGTTCAAGCCTTAGAGTATATCCACCAATGGTACTTCCATACCAGAATTGGAATCCATATCAATATGGTTTACCCTTTGTAAATTATTTGCAGCCTTGCCTTCCAAAGTACAGGACCATCGATTCATTGACAGAATGGTACTACACAAGAGGCACAAATTGTTTGAATCTATCACCCAGCATAAATAGTAATAGGCAAGTATTCTTCAAACAATCTGATTTCTCTAAATTGTCACAGAAATGTCAAAATCACAAAGCACAGTGACATTTGGTCAACTTTCTGGTAAATAATCTACACTTCTTCTGCATCCAAATCATAATCTGTTACATCATCAATTGAATTTAGAGGAAAGTGTAACATTTCATCCACACCACTTTTTGGTATTCCATCATCGTTTGTTTCTAAAATGTCCAAAACTTTCAACAGTGTACCTAGTTTCCTCTATGTATAAAATAATCACATATTACCCTGATGTCCTTCTGGAATGATGGTTCAAAACAACATTGAATAACAATTAATGAAAAATTTCATTTGTAATATAACCTTATAAATAATGTAGTTCATTCCTTTAAGGTGTTATGTTAACAGTTTCAGAGTTATTGACACTGTATGGAAGAAAAAATACATACCCATCAATAACAGCATCAGTCAATTCGTCAATTGTAAAATTGCAATACTTTCAAAACACAGTTTCTCAATAACTGTAAATGATAGTGTCAAATTAACTGTGGCAGTGTGTTTCTGACTTAATGTACTTTATATAAATATGTGTCACTGTCCATTACAACAATTCATGAAAATACATTATTCCAACATTTCCAGAAAGACTTCAGGGTTATCTGGGTAAATTGTTAAAAAATAACCTGAGAAAGTATGTGCTGTTAGTGCAACATTAGTTTTAACAAAATGTATATTTCAATAAATTGTTTTACGTTCTCTAGTATACATATATATATGTACTCTGTGAACTAACAACCTTAAGAAAAATAAAAAATGAAGTACCTAATATTTGTTCAGAGCTTGGGGGGAGGGGGGATAGTACACTCCATACTTTTCTTCAAGGACTGAGAGTGGCCTTGAATTAGTAAAATAATGAGAAGAATAACAACAACAATAATGACAATTAATCTGTAACAATTATTAAAAGACATTTCCTAGCTAAAAGACAAACAAAGTGAAGAAAACTTGCATGAACATTTGTTCCAATCAGAATAGACAATAAATAGTACTTACATGTGGGGCCAAATATTTAAAAGTAGCAGCTTCAGGTCCTTCTCCTAAGAGAGATGGATGTGGATTTGCTTCAAGACGAGCCAATGCTGCAGCCAAAATTCCTATTGCTGATTCTGATGGAGGAAAGCTTGCATGACCAGGACTTCCCATTACACTCAATTCCAAATTTGTTGTGCCTTTCTCCGAAACACCAACACTAGAATTTTTATTATAGGTTGGGAAATTATTGAACTGGCAAGAAAGATTTGTAACAGAATGTGATCACATAGAAAGTGAACTTACATTGCTATTGGTTTGTCTGTACCTGGAACTAAATCTTTAGAAATTGGAAATCCTTCATCTATAACAAAATCGAGTTTGTCTACTCCACGAGCTCTCAATGCTTTTGCAATTTCTTGAGCACCTCTCTTTCCTGATATCTATAATATTAAGAGTAAAAATAATAACCTTCAGAACATCAACAATATTGATTAAAATGTGCAATGATAGATACGATATGAAAACAAAAAATGTATGTGAAGTTGTTAGTATTAAATAAAAATGGAAAGGCTTAGGAAAAACAATACCTACAATTCTGATATCTTGTTAGAATTAAATCTTTCATGAAATAATATTTAATAACTGATGACTATGTTCCATTAAACAAATTAAACTGGTTTGAAGATAATGTGTATAATAATAAAATTCTTATCACTTCCATTGTTATTTTCTTTATAACTATATAATTTCAATAATTACTTTAGAAAAATGGTATGATACATGGACAATTTTCATTAATTCATTCAATGTAAAAAAATGGGACAAAAATGTTCCTTTTTGTGTAATAATTTCAAATGGGAGCACAGAATTGCTCAAACCAGAAGAAACTGCTCAAGAATAGCAGTAATAAAAAAATTCAATTCTGATTAATAAAACTTAATGTTTAAATAGCCATGAACTGAGCTGACATGAGAACATAGCAGCTCATAGGCATAACTTTATCATTTATAAGAAAGATTTCTGGAGAATAACTTACTTCTTCATCATGACCAAATGCTAGGAAAAATGATCTTTGTGGTCTTACGCCTTTCTCAAGCATGAATTCAAGAGCTTCCATTACACCCTGCAACAAAATATTGTCTTAGGTATGAGAAAATATTTTAAAACTATTTCCAAATTGTAATTCACTTGGAACTGAATATAATGATGAAACAATAGCATACAAGTTTTATTTACCATGACTCCTGTTTTATCATCAATTGCACCCCTTCCGTATACAAAAGTATTATTGACAATTTTTCCACTGAAAGGATGCACTTCCCAGGCCTTTGGATCAACAGGAACAACATCAAGATGTGAAGAGAACAAGTATGGTAGTTTTCCTTTGGTGGTTCCATGTACTGTGTAAAGCAGACTATACTCGTTTATAATGTCTTTTGTTATAAAAGATGATGTGTGAATAAGGGGATAATCTGCAAAGGTAAACCATTCTTTGCAAATTGCTATACACAAAAAACTATGGTACTTAACATAAGAGTAAACCTGTCCCCCTAAAACTGTGTTATTAAAAAAGCAAAATTTTTTCAAAAATACTTTATTAACAAATAAAACACAATGAATGTTTAGAAGCAAACTCTATAAATTATCTTCAACAAGTTATTTGGTACCTAATGGCATTCCTCAAATAATTATTAATAAGCACAACAATTTTCACATGCCATTAACACTAATTACTTTTTATCATCCATAATTTTCTTTACAGCCCAATCACAATTTCCTCTTTCTTACTTTTTGTTTTGATAATTCAAAACTTCTTCAATCGAGTATTTTTTAATAATAAATTGCAAATATTTTGATTGTTTGTTCACTAAAATTTTAAAATTGTTTTATAATTTCAGTACAATGCATTAATCTTCAAGAATTAGTTTTACTTTTGTATAAAAGATAAAAATATAGAAAACCTATTTACATTACTAATCTTTGTGAAATAAAATCCATTTCAACATCCCATTTAATAAAATTTAATATAAGGGAATAATAATTATAATTTTTTCTGGAAAATCTTAAGATATTGAGATAACAATAGTGATAAATATTATGATTAATGGTGGGCATGGAAAAACTTACGCTTTTCTAAATACTGATGGTACTGTAAAAATGCCTGTTTTTCCTGTTTGTCAGGTCCATATGAAACGGAGGGTATCTTCAGTGCTCCTCCTAGACGTTCAGCTCTTTCGATCATTCTACTTCTGTCCACCATATCAAATGTTTGATCTTTTGTGAACTGTAGAAAGAGGTCATTTTGCTTTTGAGCAGCCAGAGCTCTGAAAAAGGCTACAAAACCAAGGAATGCTGCAGCCACCAGAGGGAAACCTATGACAGCCAGGAATAAACTTTGCCAGCATCTGTATCTCCAGCAGCTTTTTCTTCTACTCGATAATCCCATGTTCACCTATATTAAAAACAAAACAAAAAAACAACAGACTTTCTCATAAATACAGCAAATTATTGAAAAATTATTAAAAATTAATTGTTGTTAAATGAGGCTTTTTAAAAAAAAAGTACTTTATTGTGGATTGATATTGAGAGAAACAAAAGATCATGAAATAATACAACTAATACTACACCTACCATCAATAATGGATATCTCTAGCAGAAAAATAAATTTGAGTAGTTTCTTCACACAAGTAGTATAACTGCTGATGAGCAAGGAATTTAGGCATAAGTCACACAGAAGAAAGATAGAAAGACCACTATATGCATGTTGCAGTGATGTCCTTATCATCTGAAGACTGGAGGGCACAACTGCAAAAGATAATTTATATAAATAAATTTATTATTACAAATTTTTTTTTTTTTTCAAATGTTTCAAGAACATGATTGTTTTCCTAGCATTTATTCATTGAACCACCTTCATAAAATTCTGCAAGACTCCGGAAAAATTCATCTTAAACACACCATTCAATTCCTTGGAGATGCACTTCCTCCGAAATTGTTTCAGAAAATTTGGTAATGGTCAATTTCATAGTCCACTGGATTGTTTTGTGAATTAGTTCAAACCAACAGGAATTTAATGTTTTTTAAATTAGGAGAGAAATATAACAGCATTTTAATTGTAATTTCTGACGGATGTACAATCAATGGTCTACTCAAGTAGTAAACATAATTGTAGCACTTTGTATGAAGGTTGTGGGTGAAAATCTCAATAAAGACAGAAGTTTAAAGACCTATTAATGCCACTGACAGAATTGTGCAAATGTGATATGGAAGGAAAACTTCAACTCATCTCTAATCACCTTTATCATTACATAATTTCCCAATTCTTTCAACTCCAAGAACATATATATAGAAGCTTAAGCAAATTAATTTTTTAAAATTTCTCTTAAATTTATCATTGGTATCTATAACAGTGAGTCCTAACTATTGTAATATCATAACACAATAACCTTTTTTGACAGTCTGACTCGTGAATTTGTTCCTAAATATCTCCAAGTTTAAACATTAAATTAAAAATAGCAAACACACAAAGAAATATAAAGACAAATCTAAAAAGTTAATTTAAATTAGTTATTAAATGATGCACAAATGAAGTATTATAATAAAATATGCCTAAGCTGGAATCAATTAGGACACAAAAAAATTTCGGTTTAGGGAAGTTTCCGTTATATGAAGGGTTGTCCATTTTATAACACTTGTGATATAGACGTTTCTGCCCTGAAAGCAGTGAATTACATGACTATTATAATTATCAAAATACATTCACATATAACGTATTTACGGAAGAAATCACCAATAAATGAACATTAAACACTCTTCATTGACAGCTTCTTGCGAGTTGAAAACTATTACACCTTACTGGTTATATTCAAACTGATTGCAGACTCTTTCAATGCACAATGTGCCCCTACCCGGAGTATTATGACTTTCTGATACCCTCGCATGACCTTGAGAATGCGTATCTGGTCGAGGGTTTGTGATTGTCAACACAAGAGCAGGGAGACACATGAATAGAAGCCATGCCCACACATTTTACATACACCACCTCCCAAGATGAAAAACTGTTCCGTTTCCATGTTGGAGTAAAATGCCTTTTAACTTCACGGGTCGAAGACATTTTCTGGTTAACACAGGTTTCTGGCTTGTACAGGTTCTGGTTTAGACAGATTTTTACTGCATTTTATTTTTGAGCATCATTTAATTAACTTGTGTACACACATCATACTGTGGCAATAGGAATCATCAATACTGTCCAAATATCTGTGGAAATTCATTGATCTAGAAAAAGTTTTGTCTGAGACAAGAGTGAGGAAAACAGTGTTGTGAGCAGTTACTCAACAACTAATTTATAGAAATGGCTTCCACAGAAAAACTCATGACCTGAGAGACATGATAGTGACAGAAAACACACTGGGTAGTGACAAATTCAATGCCAGAACACCAGTGAGAAGCAAACAAACATTACACAATAGAGAGAAATGCATATTAGATAAGATACCCTGACAGGTTCTCATAATCCTGGACTATATCCACCTTCAGAGGACCAGGGCACATGTAAATAATCCTTGATTACATCATTTGAAGGCGTATTGGTAGACTGAAGAGAGATTAAAGAGCAAGAAATCTGAAGGACCAGATTACATTCCAGCAGAAGTTATAAAATAAGGAAGTTCAAATCTTCTCTAAGTATTATGGCTGCTTAACTTAAGCAGTCATGTGAGAAATATTAATGTGTAGTAAATAGTTGTGGGGGACATTTTTAACTAAAATGTTGTGCTACAACATCCCACACAAAATTTTAGTTTTACATGCAGAAAGTGAAAATAAAGATTCATCTGGAAAGAAGAATAACTGACAATTCGATGCCTAACTTTCAAGTAATATATTACAGTAAAATCCCAAACAGTATATTTTAAATAAAATGGTGAGTGTTAACACAGAAATTGGATCATTTAAGGGAACAATCTAATACCAATTAGCATTTTTTTATTACTTAACTTACTAAACTTATAAAACTACTTATAAGATTTTTTACTTTTATATTATTATTATTATTATTATTATTATTATTGTTATTATTATTGTTATTATTATTATTGTTATTATTGTTATTATTATTATTATATTATTATTATATTATTAATATTATTATTATTATTATTATTATTATTATTATTATTATTATTATTATTATTATTATTATTATTGCGCTTTCTTCGACGCAACTCGTGTCCATGCCGTTGATGGGCATTGAGTGCTCACTAGAAATAATGCTCCATTAAGTTTTTATGTCTAGTCTCGTCACGCCGCTGTCAGTCAGTGCCTCTCACTCCTTAGGCCAGGGGCTCGGCGCCGTTAGTAACCCGAATTCCCAGACGGTGACCCGACTAGGAATCCGCGGAGTCTCGAATTGCTTAACTTCCGTGGATTCACGGAGCGTAATTAAACAATTAGACTAGCGGCGCCGGCGAGCTTTCCTGGGCGATGGAAGAATCAGCGACTTGTTCTCATCAACAAAAGCAACTGTGGGCATTTACTATCGTTTATGAATGCTCTTACACCAGGTGTTGCAACTTAAATTACAATTTCCTTCTGCTGTAGACTATTCGTTTTAGCCAAGATGTGTCAGTCGGACAATACGATTTCAAGTCAGGACAAGCCAGCCATTCAGCAAGTCAGCCGCCCCTTAACGGGAATAGTGTAAGCCGTTGGATCTACCATGCAAAAATAAATATTCCCAAAACTACTGTTACATTAGACGCGAGGGACTCCATTAATTCCGCGAGATATTCAAACGAAATATCTTCTTGTCTATCGCAGTCCCGTCCTGGAAACATACACTTGTAAATATATGGGGAAAGAGAAAATGTTTAATTCGATGCAGAAGAAAGCTCCCTAGAACATGCTTTGCTTGCTGGACAGAACAGAAAAGATCTCCGGAAGAAAAGAGAGCATTATCGAAATAAATCCCATTTCTTTAAATGTTACGTAACAGCTAAGAGAGTACGAGATTAGCCCCCTACGTAGTAAACTAAAAACCCAAGATATATACCTGTTTTTTTCTAACGTGGCTGCCGAGAATATTATCTCCAAAATGGAATATGGTACGACATTTTGCGTCTTTCTCGGTCATGCCGCAAGATGTCGCATGATCGCGACCTATCAAGCAGTGCTACAGATCAAGCGACTCTAGTGGAACGACCGAGAAAGACGCGAAAAGCCGTGCCTTATTCAATCTTGAAGATAATACCCTTAGCTACCATGTTAGAAAAACCCAAGTATAGGAGGAGTATACAGTATAGCCCCCGTATACAGTGGGAGCCAGTTGATGGCTGTAAGTTATACGCATTCGAATTCCTTAGGCTGTACTGAGCATTACATTGTTTGTTCCTTCGAAATCCGCTGTTCGGGTGGTAATAGCTCGGTTGGCTGTCGTTATAAGGTTTTCTCTCTCTCTCTTTCTTCCTTTCTTTCTTTTTCTTTCTTTCTTCAGGCGGCCCTCGTTGACACTGGCAACGACCGAGCCGGTACGATCCTTACTCGTATTGACTCTTCATAAAGGTTTGCCTTTTTACCTTGAGACCAGGGGGCCAGCTGTGACTCCGCGAACACGAGTCATGAGCAGTGGCGGCTCGTCATGTGAAAGTGAAGGGCCACTTCACCTACAAATGACCAGGTATATGTGTCAATTTATAATCGAAGAATAATTTCCGGTGTCCCAGAGATCGCATCATAGTCTGAGCAACTGAAGCAAGATAATGTTTTTAGCATATTAGTTACTTAGCAATTACGTATGTACCGCCAAAAAGGATTTTCGGACAGAAAGCCCCCATAAGCATTAAAAAATTAAAAACAGACCGAGACACTATAAAAGTAATACTATTGGCACATCGATCAGAATTCAGTTGTTTTCACAGCGCACAATTCGGTTTCGCATTTGAAGTGGGGTTAGAAAGGGTGGCAATCGCTGCTGCATGTTTGTTATTAATATGGGAATTTGATTTTGTCCCGTCATTTTTGACGAGTTACCCTTAGTTCTTCATAATGAACTAGAGGTAACACGCCACAGTTTACGAATAACTACAGATTTTTGCCAAGCATCTTCATTCGCTTACATCATAGGCTGCAGTTCTAAACGTGATCACGTGAAGGTTACTATTTCGGTGCATTTTCTTGTAAGATGAAGCGCCATTGTCTTCCTGTTCACTTTTGTCATACATGTAAAATGCACCACAGAATGCAAGCAGGGTGCTATGGTGACACTTAATATTCCTGCCACATCACTTTTTTCTTTGAAAGTGGACAGTATCCATCTGTTGGGTTGTTTGAGCCTGGGATATATTCCATGAAAGGTCTTGGTCTTTCAATCAGCCTGTTTTTCACTTCAGAAAACTATTTCAATGTTGGCCTCATTCTCCAGGAGATTTAATGAAGTCTTTTTGCATCCCAGCGTTCTTCGGCAAAGTACTATTCGCGAAATGTGAAGGTACATTCGCATTTTCTTTTCTTGCGACCTGCTTGAGAAGATTACGCACCACTACTTCCCTGGTTGCAGGGAAGATAAGTAACGCTCTAGGGACCATGTTTTCTGAATTTTGATAAGAGTGGATCGAATGAACGTATACGGTTCTCAAATATCTGTATCCAAAAAATTTAGATTTAGAATGCCGAAGAAGTGTGTCAAGTATCAATATTGTAAAAACACAAGTAATAATATAAGGTATTAAATTCTGTCAATGTAACTTTGTTGTTCAACCACTCTATTTCTGATTCGCCTTTCCTAAATACTACTTCGTAATTACCCATGTGCACGATTTACTCTATTTAGTTGTACGCCAAGGAAACTATGACACGAGGCAGAAGCTACCGAAATTCTCGTGGCGAAAAGATCGTCACGCACTTTGACCAATTCGTATTTATTCAAATGTCCTTCAACCCATTTCCAATCCAAGTGCAAATGAACCTTCGTTGAATCCAGTCACGAAGTAGTCTTCACATGATTTCGATTTTCAGCACACAGTTTAAGACCATCCATAAAAAGTAAATTGCTGATTAGCATCTCTCAAGCGCAGTGTTTGCCTTATCAATTCTCCCTCATAAGCAGTCATGAAGGGTTGAGAGCTAAACAAAACCAATGAGAGCTCAAAGAATTGCTTTGAAATTTCCACAATGGATATGGAATTAAATTTCCTTAATAAATCTACGTTTGCCAGTTTTTCATTATGGCTATTTGTATAATTTTATTTCAGTTTTCACCATCATCATCAATACTAAATTACATATTAAAGCTCTTGATCTGTGGACATGGCCATGTAATGATCTCTCACTTTAAATTTTAAAATATTGTACATTTTATATCTTGCAGGGTTTTTTCATTTATCCATACGATAGAATTGAATTAAAAAACAATAAAAATTGTTCACCTGGGTGCCACTTTGCGCTGCATTCATTACACTGTTGAATGCTATTTTATTACTTAACCGACATTTTTAATTGTCTTTACACTAAGACTAATATGCTAGAGGCTACTAACCTGTATTCTGAAATTAATTGTTTATTATTTCAGTAATTTGTAGCATAGTTTTTTGTGTTCTTTGATTTGACAATTCTGTGATATCTTCATGGACAACTAATTGTGTTGTACATCGAAAAAACAATTTTGATTTATTCTCCATTACAAAGGGGTTGGATCACAACCTGAAACAAACATATGTCCTATGAGAAAAAATAACAATCATAATGTTAATTGACATTGGCCAATCATTTTCCTATCAAATATCCATGATTTGATGAACTATTACAATCCAACAAATCACTAATATACTTTTACTTACCAAGAGCATAATCTAGAAGAATATGAGAAAGTTCGAGGAAGAAAGAAATAAAAAACGAAAAAGGAAAGAAAGGAAGGAAAAAATAAATAGAAAAGAAAGAAAAAATTGTGAAAAACAAGAAATTTCCACAAACTATTACTGTCTCACACATAAATAGCCGTAGGGTGGCTCATGGGCAGCGTACTCGCTTCCCGTGATGCAATCCCGGATTCGATTCTCGGACGGTGCAAAAAGAGAATTGTAGCTTTCCTTTAAAATCGTCTCATTTTCTGTAGCTGTGTGACAAAGAAAAGCTCGGGCAGGCGGAGTGTGCCAGTTTCGGTAAAGTTCGGTACGTCATGTTCGCCACATGTCTCTCACTCCGAAGCGTGGGAATTAAACTAGAACTAGGCATGGAGGACACCGTTGGCTAGCCGGCATAGTCTGACAATCAACCCAAAATGCCTAACACATACGTACATGTTACATTATCAGTTATTAAACTGATAATGCAAGAGTAACTTCCAGGCAGAATTCCTTTGAAACGGCCATGATCTTGCCCTTTTTCATTGCGTGTGCGTGCGTTTGTGTCAAATCATAACGAGAAAAATATTCTTTTGTACCAAACCAATCAACTTTCAGGTGTAAAAGTGTCATAACCAACTTTGTCATGTTACATCAAATGGCATTCTTCGTTTTTTTTTTCTGTCGCGAACGTAAATCAAGTTAGGAAAGTTGAAACTGCATTTTGCATACACAACTTCCGCATAACAACACTACCTTCATTCGTTCAAGTTTATCTTAACTAATTATAACACAGATTACTGAATAAGAACCACCTGATTATGTCCCCTCTCGAAAGGAGTCTGGAACCGGGGGCTTAGTGGTTGCATCCCCTTTGATAGACCTCAACAAAATGATTGCCAATTAGACATTATTTTTGCATTATGCAGTGAACAGGATAGTTGAGATTGGGATACATTAATGTTATTTTTACAGACTGCCTCATAAATGATATGAATTTTTTAGGGCTCCTGGGGGGTCGAATAACTTTTTGTCAAAGAAAATGTAGTGAGATATTATATAAAAGGAGTTATTCATGCGACATTACTCCGTTGGCACATGTTTTTGGCAGGTTCTATTATTCATTCGTTTTAATACACTAACAAATTAAGAGATCACGAACAATAAGTACGGGTCTTACCCTGAACCGTCCCCATTTGTACATGCATATCATGAGGGTCGAGAACCAAGGGGCTTCGGAGACCCGGGCGGCTCTTTCCTCCCTGAAGCATCGGATTTCAAGGGCGCACTACATTGATTCGATATTACGAAAGAACCTAGCACGTTATATGGATTAATAACCCAGAATGGCAGGGAACCAGAACAAGGCCGTTTGTCCCACAAGGTCATTCAAATCTATAAACGTCTACAATTTGTACCTGATTTTATTTTAAAACGTTTAAACTTTACATTTAAATTAAATTTAAACTATCTTAAAATCTTTTTCAAACGCTCAGAATTTCAATAGCTTTGAAGTCTCGTTTTAGAAGCATTGGGATGAGGGTTCTTGCCCTCTCATTACGGCACTGTGGATGTTACGCCTTACTTGTGCTTTCTTTCAAAGGAATAGACAACAGAGTTTCATTAAAAATAATTAAAATCAAATGAACACATGAAAATCCTAATTTACTCGATGAAAAGGTCTAAAATGATGCAAAGTCAGTTATGTGTAAAAGTCATAAATACGGCCCGAATTTGTAATGACTAAAAACGACAAAATATTTAATTAAAACAATCGCTAAAAATAAGGAAACATTTTTATTGTGTAAGAAATATTATCAACGGTTTTTAAGTATAGAAAATCACGAGAAAACACGTTTCAAAACATTCAAAATGAATTTACAGAGAGCACAACACAATGACACGAATACATTTCAAACCAATAATTCTGAAAATTTATTTTGTCCAACACACAAACGAAGTTGTTTATGTTCTGAAACGTAAAATTTCACAATTGTCTCTTAAACCTTTTTTAAATAACGAAAAACAGTTTTCCACGTCAGAAGACTCGTGATTTTTATGTGATTGAAATGTATGTCTGTGAGACGAGTAAAGATAAATGGTTAAATTGACTTTTTTGTTAACATTGAATAAGGAGGAGAAGAGATAGGAAATTCATAGCAACCACCTTTTATTCCACCGCACGCACTCTCCTCTTTTGCCACGAAAAATGCAATCCTTGATGCATTGATGCGTTCTGATCAGATCAGAAAATAGTTAAATAAAAAATTGGGCCCTAGTCATAACCAATAGTGCTTTACCAGGAACGGTGTTGTGGACACTATTAATAACAGATTGACGTCTTTACCTACGTCACGGCCAATACTGAAAAACAGAAGAGAATGCGATGTAAAATGATAATGGTGGTCGCTCGTAGTCTATCGTGTTCGTATCATTGCCATGGAGACAGGACGTTGCCAATCGTCGTCGACTATTGATCACGGCCGTCACGTAAGTCCCCGTTCCACGACTACAGCCACGAACTATCAGGGAACGCTGTTACAATTCGTCGCATCGTTACAATTTTTCTAGGAAGTGGAACTCCACAAGATGCTGCTCTTCGACACTTACTTCTAATAAGCTGTGTTGTCCAGCAACAAAACATTTAAATTTATATAACAAAATTAGCATTACAAAATGAATATAATTTTATATGTATATTCAATATAGTTAATATTATCCCGACCCACACGAATATAAATATACGTTTATAAATACATTCGTATGAAAGAAAAAGTATCCGTTCAAGATAGATCACATGCCGCGACAATATGGCGATTTGCATTTCACCTCTGCGTGAGGTAAATGTATTTTCCTATATCTGGAGTCAAGGAAAGTTAACTCATCATCGCAAGATGTATCAGGGGATATAGAAATGAGGGGCGAATAAACAAAATACATTCACAAAACAATATTAAACAAATTTTAAAAAATAGATTCAATTTGACGAATTGAATTTAGCATTACCATTATCCATATTTATTCAAAGTATGGATAATGGCAATGTAGGAAAAGAAACAATATATTTCAAAACATAATTACTTACACAATTGAATGTAGAAGAGAGTTTTTCTAAACTTTTTAGCAACACAACTTTTAGTTTGTTTGAGAAGAAAGTAAAACTTTGGTAAAAACCTCACAGTTAGAATATAAAATAACTACGCACAAATCAACACTTATGTTTATCGGTTCCAAATATTTGGATTTTGTTTGTAAAATACATTGAACAGTAAGATTTAAGTGAATACTTAGAACTTTGCAAAATCAGGGTACAATTCGTTCAAATTAAACGCAGTCAATTAAAATAGAATACCCCACCAGAATTATTAATCAGATACTACGAGAAAATGACACTTCGAAATGCCACTGTCTATTTTTTTCTATTAGCATAATGTCATTTCACAGCCAATACCCCAAAACAATTCTCTAAATGATGATTTTTTTAAATAAAATTTATAAATGTACATTAACGTAGTTATTATAAATACGAGAATAACGTAATTAGACATATACAACTGGCCGTGCAACAGAATTGCGCTCACATTTGAACAGAATAGCTCAACAACAGTATACAACTTAAGTTACAACTGAACTGTGTTAAATAAGCAGACGTCACTTTTAATTCTAACGAGATATTCAAATGCGAGGTAGCACAATTTTAGACACGAACAAATTTTTCAACATTTTGTTTCCAATAAGCATATCTTTAATATGATCCTCAGTACTTTGTCTTTCTGGCCATGCATGGGAAAAATGGCTTTGCAGGTTGGGCGATAGTGATAATAAGAATGTCGGAACGTGGGTGGAAGGAGAGGCAGGGACAACGGGAGAACCGCGAGAAAAGCCTGTCACGAACCCCTTTGCCCACCACAGAGATCGACCGGCATTTGCAACGTCGGTAATCAGAAGTTGAATGTTAGTGATCTGACCACTGCACTACGGGTCGCATCCAAAACATCGTTTAGTGACGCCATGATTGCCTGAACTCTACTGAAGGCGACCCTCCAATTTCAAAGCACAATTCACAATTCTAATTGGCCGGTTATTGTTGAAGGCACATGATCCCTGGGAAATTAAGGCAAGTTAAAAGCACATGTGGTGGTAACTATACAGGTGCAATGAATATATATATATATATATATATATATATATATATATATAGAAGAAATGAATTAGGACAATATTTAAAATAACAATAAACAATAAACATTTTATTTGGAGATAAGTGATTCGGAAATCACTCACTGGAGGGGTTATCTTTTCTTTATTTTCCCACTAATTCGGTAGTAAGATTAGGAGAAGTCGTTATTTTTAAAAACTTAGCTGAGGTCACCACCTTTTGAAATATTGACATTTTTTAGCAGATGGCGCTGCCGCCAAGTGAGTCACCTGCCCCAAGGTTCTGATAGGATCATCACGCTAACTGCGCCACAACGACGTACAAGCAAAACAGGTGAAGTTCTTCCACTATCTAGTGTAGCCGGAAAATCGAAGTCAGAGTCACGCAACGATACGTGCAGGACAAATTCATGGCATGGCCATGTGAATTAGTGGCGTCTTCACAATATTACTACGATTTATGTATTTATCTCTAGTTCCAAGAATTCTATCAACCATTAATGACGTTACAGAATTCAAGTTTATTGAAAATCAACAATAAGTCAGATGTGGTAACATTCGATTTACTAGGCAATTGTATGCTATTCAGTTTTTTTTTCTTTTCAGGATAAGGTATTTTAACATCACACGTTCTGAACATTTTGATAAACTCCCAAATACTTAAAACAGTTAATTGCGGAGAATCATTACAATAATGGTATTTACAGAATTGTTACCCAAGAACTACATCAATAGACTCTGTCGCATCAATAGACTAGGTCGCTTTATTATATAATAAGCATATACATTCTACTAAGTAATGCGTATATACATCTGGGGGTCTTGTAGAACTTGTTCTGGTCTAAAAATATCAAAACTCTTAGAACTCCTACTGCAACAGTGTAAACAAGTAACTAGCCTAGGAGGCAAAATGAAGCACTGAGACGGCGTCATAATCTTTGAATTGAAAGTTAATTGCCCAAAAATGATTTTCCCTGCGGACACTATAATTTGATAATTCGTGGGTTACTGATAAAAGCAATGCATTTTTTCACGATAATGCGGATCGGATAAGAAATGTTTGATTAGTTATTCCGGGCGCGTCAACGGCTCAGGTCATTAGTCCCGTAAGCGTGATGCATGTTTCATCGCGGGAAGTTTTCTACTTATTTTGTTACGTAGATCAACATATTGCACGTTTTTACGAACGAAAAGGGACACGTTGTACACAGTATAACAGTTCTTTATCAAGAATATCAAAAGAGTTGCTGCTGCATAACGCAACATGAGAATAGCAAATATTTCATGGCTGTCGATCTCTTCCTTGGAGTCTAGTTATCGCATGTCATCTGTATCAAAAGCAATGCACTATGAGAATTTAGTCGGTGCGCGCAATATGAGAATAGGCGGAATAAAATGATCAAATATTTGCATTTTTCAGTCAAATTCGTAACTGTTTCATAGTTTTTGGATTTTCCCCGAGTTCTTGGGGATCAAACGAAATCGTAGACTTCTTTCACATGTGCTGGAGGCGCAATAGAAATTAACATTAATGTAATGCATTTTAAACAAACACCTGTATTTGGTTAGAGAAAACGACAAAATAAGACCAATCATTGCATTTATTCCTACAGCTGTTCCCAATCTCTGCTTCGCGGAGATGTACGGTTCCGTGTGCACTTCCGGGAGGTTCCGAGGCTGCTCCACGAAAATATTCAACATGGCGACTCATTTTAAAACATGGACATTGCAAAATTATTTCATTTCTTTACTATACATTCCTTTTCTATCTATATTCTCACCCCTCCGCAGTAACTCACCGGCTGAGTTTAGCTCAGAGTCGGCATTGCCGTTGTCTCTGCAGCGACTCTGATCGGGAAGTACTAGGATTCGAGTCCCGACAGTGACGACTTTCGATACTAGCTATATGGCCAAGTCGAATTCAGTCGCTGTCTGGAGGAGAATTCTAGCGGACATGTAGGTTCGGCGCCACATACCATCCAGCTAGGGAGGATCACCGCCACCCCGGACAAACATTCACTACCTTATGGAACTAATGGCCATAGTAGTTGAGTGTCCGAAAAACATCAATGACTGAATCCTCAGGAACTCTAGTCCTAAACCTTTGAAGATTGTAAGACATGTGGCAGAACCATTCGCCGTTGAAAGTAAGTTTAAAAGGGCATTGTGAGTCAAAAGTAATGGGAACCGTTGCTTTAATAGTAAATTCACATGCGAATACGCGTGCTTCTACGGTCTTTCGAAGAATCCACCACAGGCTACGTCTCGCCATGAAATTCTTCTAACGTCTTTACATATCCAAAAGAGTATCCCGCACAGCAAGCTGATCCCCCACTTGATTCAATCATTTGGTGAGTGGGTGGATGTTGATTTCGGGAGTGTCAACTCCATGGATCATTAGTCCCGTAGGTGCAGAGCAAGTTACATCCCGGTAAGTGAAGGCGTTTATATCCCAGCTGGAACTTGAGATCCGGCGCCGACGTACATGTCGATTTATAGGGTTTCCCCTCCAGTTATCTCCCCTAGCCGGGATAAGCCGGACAGGCCTCTTGAGATTTGTGTGTGTTTAAGGATAGGACACGGACGAGGAAGGTAAGATCACTCGCAGTCCATTTATTGAGGTATTGCTCCAGCATTGATTAATATTGATTGGAGAAACCACGAAAAACTATCAATTAGAGCAATCCGCAGCTAGAATCTTTCCCCAGACCGCCTCCGTCGACACTCAAACCTTAGGTCCTCCGGGTCAATGATGCTGCAGAGGCAACCTGCCGCTGAGATAACGCTGCCTGTTCAATCATTATGACTGTAGATGTACAGTCGACTCCGGTTATAGTGAACTTCTGGGGTTCCCTAAACCCGATGATATCAAAATTAAATAGAAATTCTCCGCAATGATTGATATTATTACTATAGAGATAAAGCAAAATATATTAATAGCACGAACTGAAAATTTCAATGTCTTTGTCCGTAAAAAATCAATTATTTTCAATTGTTTGCTTCGTACATTTTTCATCAGTGGTTTCTCTAGGTTCTTCTCCAGAGTTCGTGCTCTCTCCATATTTGATTCTGCATTGCCCACTGTGTCTCAGTGTCGTAACGCAGTGACACCCTTCAATGTCTGTTGCACTGTTATAAGTCTCATTCTTCGAAGGCCCTTTTACTCGCCTTATGTGATGCTTTCGGTTGCGGGATGGCGCAAGCGGCTAATGAAACTGATCGCTTTTCCGCGCGGCACGGCGAGTAGCGTCAAGCTGTGGGGCTGTGGCAGTCGCGCACTTCCTGTCGTCTACACTTTGTAGAACACACCACACTTTGTCCCGCAAAATATCATTACAGTAATATCAAGCTTGAAACTGAAGCAAGCAATTGCGTGTCGCCGCCGCCAGTTTTAGCCCACGCAGGACACGGCCTTCTTTTCCGCAGTGAAACTGAGTGGCATGAGGTCATCAGTAAGGTTCCCATTCCGGGTCCGTTACCTTCACCTCAGGGGAGACTTCTTTGATTATGACCTTTGGCCGATATTTTTTCAAGCTGCCTAATGTTGGAATTTGTGGCATGGAGGCGATATATTCTTTTCCAGGAGGCAGTTAATTTCTAGGTCGTTGAATTTCCTATAACAGAGGTTCAGGTTCACTAACAGAATCTTCTTATGCTTATTTGTAATGTAAGAATTTGAATGTAATGTAATAATGAAACGGGACCAGTGACGTAAGTTCACTACATCCGAGTTCACTATAACCGGAGTCGACAAACATGTGTGAATAATGTATTTGTACACATTATGGCTACAAAAATAAACAGATGTGTAACGAACGATTGATGTAGCATGTTTGTCTCTTTCACTACCCAGATACAGATTTGTTGTTCAAAATGTATGCATTTAATGTCATCAGATGTCGTGGCCTTCCAATTGCATATGTTAACTTTTTTTACTTGACCCGCATATCGAGAGGAAAATAGTTGCCATGATTTGGGCGTAACCATCGTACTACAATAAAGAAGACTCAATACGATAAAGACGCAGCAACGTAGAGTGACCAGTTAGGTCACAAACATTGGACTATGAGTGATATTTCCAATGTACCTAAATTTGCAACCTATGATCCGATTGTCATTATATCCAGAAATATGCTTTCGCAATACGTCTGGCCGATTAATTTCCACATCTTCTTCATGTTTTTGTTAATGATTAATTTTTAAATACTAAGGAATTTAGAAGCTTTCATGTACACTATTTCATAAAATTCAACATTCATGTCTCTGAGTCCACATTTTTTTAATGTATTCCATGTCTCTTCCTTCGTGCAATGGCAGTAAAGTGAGCGGTGGAAGCTCGAGACATAAATTAACGAATTTACAGAACTCTCTAGAGATTTTGATCCCAAACACTGAAGTCATCTTCAGCTAAAGAAATGGAAAAGCAAGAAACAACAACGAAATACAAGAGAAAAATCCTCAATAATAATTACAGACCAATACAAAGTATTAACTGTATACTATTTTAGCAACATAAAGACTGAAATTTCCAAGTGTTACGTGCTACTTGCTATTTATTAAGAAAATAAGCTTCGCTTAAACATTTTCAGAGATTCTTGAACAAGTAGAAATTCCATTATCACACGCATGTCAAGTATTAAGTACGTGATAATGAGATTGCTCTCACAATATTTCACTAAAATATTTTCTTCGATGATATTTTATAAATAACTTCAACTAACGCCCTCTGATTACGCCAGCCTTACTGCATTTTAGAGCTGCAGATAGCAACCGCAAAATACGGAACCCGTTCAACAGCACTGTTGAAACCGGTTGCGAATCAGCCAATTAATGGAATAGAGACATCATTGCGAAACTCGGGAACGGCAGATCCACAATTAATCTGGCAAAAGGCATTTCGATATAAAGGCTGGAAATTTTCCCACCCTTCTCTCACAATTCTCTGTCCGTCTACACCAGTTTCCTGTTGAAATGTTTCATGGAAATCCGCAGGATTCGGGAGCTCCCTGATCGCTCCGGGACAATGAGGCGGAAGCAACCGTGGAAAAAGGCTCAAGCATGCAAACAAGTGGTGACCACAAGGCACTCAAGGGCTCATGATGAACTAGTAGTAGTGAATTGAAGGTAGTCTAACACTGATCTGTTTCACAGAAATTTTGCCTCTTTTAATACCCGATATATTGGTATCTAAAGATTGGTATATTGGTATCAGCTGCGCTATGGATTACATCAAATAACAGTTGCAGAAAGAATTTCGGATTCTATTTATTTATACAATTATTTACAATGTATAAAAATTTGAATTGCACTAAAGACTCGGGGAAGTTTACGGGCGATTTACGGAGGGGAAAAAAGACTTGCGAGCTCACACGTCCACAAACAAAAAATGGTCAACGATCACAAAAAAGATGTTTTGACTTTTTTCTTTATCGTTATTTAATTGCTTTACATAACATGCAATTTCTAAAGGTTATTGTGGGCAAATCAGGATACTGAAGCTACTGAGGTAACTTCCCATTTCTATTTCATCACAAGTATGTTCAGTTATGCCATATGAAATTAATGCACATTTGCAGCATAGATAAACGGAAAATTCCTTTTCTTCTGACATGAGATCAATCGTACATCATCTCGTGATATTACCTTCTGGAATCCCTCTGACACTAACTTCCTATAAGAGATTAACATTATGATTTCCAAAACAAAATACATATCTTTATATAATATATTATATAATATATAAAATATTATCTTTTTTCAAGAAAATAACATTCTTGGATAAAACAAAAAGGGTTCCTAGGAAACAAATTCAGGTTTTACATTTTAATCTCAGGATGAATTTCCACACATTCAAGAGGAAAGAAAATTTACATTTTTCTATGGTGTCAATGTTTGTTTATACAAAACTGAAATATACTTTCTACATTTCTGAACTCTCCTCATATTGATGCTGGATCTCCTTAAGATAATTAGTGTGAAGCAATTGGTGGCATGAAATGGTAATCCTTTATACAAGTATTTTTAAACAACTGTATATCACATCATATGAAGGATCATTGTAGATATTATTATTATTATTATTTAAATGTAACAAACTTTGTATATTTTCTAGTTTTTTAGTTCACATTTGCTATTGTAGCAAAAGAACTTCAGTCTCAACATGTCCAAATTAGTCTCCATTGTAATAATATGTAATATTACTCTAAACATCCAGACAGCTAAATTCTGAAAAGAATGAAACAATTGATTTTTATATGTCACTCTTCTGCAACTAAAGAAGTGATATACAAATACCCTCCTTGATCATCAGGAAACATACAAAGTAAAATTATGTAATTTCAATCTAGTTTTACTACAGTTCTAAACAACTTCTCTCATAAAAACTAAAGTCAAAAACTTAAGACTTCCAAAGTACTTTGTTGAAAAGATTACTGCATATGTTACAAAAAAAGAGAGAATTATATAGTGAAGAACTTCATAGCTATGCATGAAGGCACATAAGAGGCTGAGGAGCAAAGGGATGCAAGTGAGCTTAAAAAAAAAAAAGTTTAGAGCATTTACACTTCTCAGATACTTTAAGTTGATGTAAAAATCTAGAGGCAAAGATTCACAAGTGAAATATGTGATCAGTACTGACATTTGAAAAATTTTAAGTGAACCAGATAGTGAAAAGCTGGATTAAACTTCACTTTTGGTGAGCTAATCTGTTTCAGGGTGCATGTTTGATTGTATTATGCATGTTCTTCATATTGGTAAGATAATCCAAAATTAACATTCATTCTGAAAACTGCAAAATTCCAGCACAATTTAATTCCAAAATAGTTTTATAGCCAAGTGGACTTGTCTTGCTAGCAAAGTTCCATGTCAACGGTGAGGCTCTGGTCTTTAGCCTTCACAGTTTACATGAAGCATCACCAAGAGTCTGGCCAACACAAAATTACTTAAGTATTTTTTATGCCAAAAACACCTCCAGATATGTTGTCCTCTCCATCCTTCCTGTAGTGCCTGCAACCTGAGTGATCATGCTAAAAAAGAAGTGAAATGGACCCCCAAAACAAAATTCCAACCAAACACTGGCTGATATGTCTTATATTTGAGTCCTATTTTCTCAAAACTTCGATACTTTAATCCCTTTGTTTTTTAAATCCCTCATATTTGGTTTGGCATAAAAACAGTACCTTTGCAGTAGCCATCACATTTACTTTCATCTTTCTAACAGTTATGCACTTAGAGTGAATATAGAGAAATGGAAGAAATCTACAGAAAGTAAATAAAATTATGTTTTTAAAATTTCATCTCTTTAACAGAGACCACCAACAAAATTTACAGCAAAAACCAACACATTATGTAAGTGTAAAATCTCATTCATATAGTAACAAAAATATGAACAATATATTCTATTCTTCAGAACACCTTTCACATATACTTTTCTTGAAGGACTTTGGCCATTTTTCAGTGATTTTACAGATAAATTTGTTTCAAAGGAACACATGTTTGCAAGTCATGTATTCATCAAAATAACATTGCTGTTTTACAAAATGTTTTCTACAACAATTTTATGGAGTATTAAATCAAGATGAATAAAATAATTAGAACAAACAAAATTATTCAATACATCACATATTCACTCACAGCAACAAATTATTCAAAACATTACTATAGCACATGAGAATCAAGTTACTCATAATTACTATTATAGTTACTTATTATAGTTACTATTAAGATCAAGTTACTTATTTTGATCTTAATAGTTGGGATTACCAAACGTCTCGTTGCTTTGTAATTATTTAAAATGTTTTTAAATTGATTTTCCCTCATTAGCAATGTTAACAAGAAATAAACAATTTATTATGTTTGGAATGCTAACAATGTCAAACATTACCATAAAATAACTGAACATATGGCAGCTTCTTGTTCTCAAAGTTTAAAATGTTTGAATACATACTTACTATTTACACATGCTTATAGCATTTAAAAAGGTTTTAATCTACAATTATTATTGACTGAAATTACAAAGAGTATCTTTGTTTAAAAAAAAAAATCAATCAGCTTTTCAATTAGAGTCTATCAATCATCTTCAAGTTGGTGCAAGTATAAACTCCAATAAATTATATATATATATATATATATATATATATATATTCCTTTCATATATATATATATATATATATATATATATATATATATATATATATATATATATATATATATATATATATATATATATATATATATATATATATATATATATATTCGCCACTACTCAATTAAAACAATGCAAAATTTTTCAATATGTTTGATTCTTCTATTTTATTTTTAATGAACTCTCCTGCTCTTCGTAAACAGATACACAGAATATCTATGTATACGACAGAGGAGACTATAGTAAGAACTTTAATATAAAAAGTCAAGATTGTAATACAGAAATAATATTAATTTTCTAGTGTGGCCAATCAACACGAGTACCATGACAGTTATTAGTCAATTTGCACTTGCTAATTTGGAAATTACCCCCATTCCTTTTTTTCTTTCAATGTAATTGAAATTATCTACATTGTTATATAATACGACTTACAGGAAAATGAAAGAATTTTTTTAATCAATACTTTCTAAAGCACCTTGGACAATATTTTCAATATTTATATTTTCGCCTCCTTAAACTCGCTTTTCACAAATCTATTATAGTATTGTTGGGGCATACATATAAAAAATAGAGATATAAAATTAATTGATGGACTAACTTTTCTGACATCTAATTTTTCTTATATCTGACGATATTTTTATCCGGGCAGAAGTAACTAGAATACGCGGGTACCGGTACGACCATCTCTGGATCAGCTGTTATACTTATATACTTGACAACACCGCATTGCGTTAACGTGTTCCATTCACGCAAGGGGTATACGCACAGAATACTGTACAATGGAGTAAACTAATAATAAACCAGTATTTTAACTCATGATTTTGGAACTTACAGTAACAGTTACCTTAAAAGCATAAATGCACCACACAAGTCATCGGAACGAAACACAGGCAGCCGTGATGCGCCCTCCATCAGCATGTAGAATAGATATAACACGAACTCACGAGAACTACTGGACACGACAGCAATGTCAACCCACCAGTGGGCCGTGCTCAGCTCGATATACTATGGGTAAATAAATATTCCTTGGAATTTAAGACAACGGAGAACTCAAATTCGAATACATCAGTGGCCGAGTAGAAAGAGCAGAAGGTAGACGAGTGTTGGAAGGTGGAAACGAATTTATTCGTTTGGTTCGACGGGTGCAATCTGAGACAGTGTCTATATACTCGTCTATATACGGTACGGCTTGACAATATTATCAGACTGGACAAACAAATATCTTTTGGAAGAAAATAATTTATTGTATTCGTAACTGAGTGTTTAGCGGTGTCTGGAATAAATTTGTGTCAAAGTTATATCACTGTACTCACCAGCAATTTTATTATGTTCAGCAAACCATTTCGTGTGAAATCCAACTCTCAGTTGAAAGGATCAGAAAGGTTAGTGCCGCATGTTCTTGATTCAAACTCCATAAGTTCCTGTGATTCATTGACTGTGTTCTCCTAAATGTGCTTCTCTTCACTACTGTATTCTTGTGGCTGTCTGCTCAGATCTGTTTTATGCGAATTACCATGGTAGCATCACGAGGATTACCGTACGACCTAGGCCAGCCATACTGTTTGTTCGAGTTCCGAGAAGCCCTTGCTATTGATCAAGTAGTGCGCCAAATTTGAAGGCTGGGGATGTCGTGTTCTGTCGATCGAATGTTAATACATCACCGCCAGCAATCGTGAAGCGTGATTTCAATTCTATTTTGAAAATAAAGAGACATGCATCAAATACGATGATTTATTGTACCGTGTCACGTATTTATGGCTTTGCATTTAATTAAATTTGTGAAGTAAGTAAGGAATTGAATTTAATATGGAAAGCAAATTATTGTGATGCCACTGATAAGCGTTTCTAAGAAATTATAGGCTTAAAACGTTATGCCTGACAATTCTGTTTTTTCTTAAACATTAGATTTTGATGAATTAGCTCCAAATGGCCGCACAAATCAGATATCATAATCTTAAATTGTATTTTTATTCTGGCCTTTCCAGTATTTTATAAAATATGGAAACAGTAGCTTCAGAATTTTCGTATTTTTTATCAGTACAAATCTCAGCATAATTGTAATTATTTTATTTCTTAAACATCCATTGATTTTAGCATTAATGATGATAAGTATGTTTGCATTTATCGATAAAAATCAAACAAAATATAGACATGTAAAAAGCAAAATAGTAGATGTCTTGATACTCTTTTGGAAGTGAATGGGACATAAAATAATATAAATAAGAGGAAAGCAAATACTTTTATTCAGTAAGTCATAACTAGTTATGCTACAAAGATTCATGTTGGTTACAGTTTTACCCAATTTTTTTCTGTAGGTTAATTTCCACTTCTTGATGCAGAATCTATTGATGTCTTTTTATAGTTGGCTCAGTGTGAAAAATAATGTATTTTTTATTTATTTATTAACAAGTAGCCTGCGGCTAATAAATATACAATATCCAACAAAATATAGCAGCTTTATGCTTCTTAAATTTTTTACTTTAATACCAATCAAAATCCTTAAGATTTAACCAAAATGTAACAAGAGATAATATACTTTTACAAAGTACCCATTCAAATAGAGTATACAAACAAACAAACAAAAGTTCTATCTCTTATTCAGGAACATCATAATCCATATTGTTAAGCCATATTCCAACATTCTTTTGAACTGTTTACATTTTCTGATTGTTTAGTTTCCTGAGGTAGTGTATCATACATGACTTATCCGTTATTAAATACAGTTTTTTGTCCTTTAATACTCTTTGGTACATGGTAACAATCTGCCTGCCTGGTGGCATAATTATGGATATCCCTATTTCTTTGCACTAAATTGTTCAAATATGAAGGCAACAAATTATGTTCCATTCTATAAATGAATGTTAAAACATCTCTTTTAATTTCTTTTTGAACTGTTAATAATCCCATTTCCTGTAACATACTTTTAACATTGTCTCTGTCTTTTATTAAGTACAGCATTTTCAAAAAATTTCTTTCTTTCCATATCTGTACCTCAGAATAATTTCATTTCTTGAGCTGGAAACTTGTATGTTTTATTAGGATTTATTTATTACATGGTTTTTAATTGTATAATTGTCATGTTCTAAACTGTGTAGCTACAATTGCACGACTTGTGTTCTTCTTACGTTGCATGACTTATTTATGTCATTTACTTTTGAGATTTGTTTAATAAGGCAGGTGGTTAATATTCATTGAGGATATGTTGTTTAAACATTTTCAGTTAACATTTTTCTCTTTTCTTCTTGGATCTACTGGACTTTTAATTTTTTACTGCTTTGCAAATTGATTGTCTTGATTCAGTTATAGCTTCTTTGCTTCTTCTATAGTAATATTTTTGTTTCCGTGGTTCATTTTGTTTACAATTTGTTTAAAATATCATTTCATTTTTAATGAGAAAATCTACTCAAGAGTTTCATTTCCTCTTTTACTGTTTCTTTATGTACAGTACTGTCTACTCGAACAGAGATTTTCTTGAAAACTGAAATTTGAACCATCCCTTCAGAGGTGATATTCTGTATGAAATAGACAAATAATCTAAATACATCAGATATTTGTTTCCTTTCCATTACTCAATATTCCTTTCATGTCTTTGTGATAAGTAATGTAATTACAATATATCTTAAGCTGCGAGTTCAATGTAATTAATTTTAATTCATAAGATAAATAGTGTTTCTTTTGTGAGGTATAAATGTGTACTGTTTTTAGTATTAGTGTCAATTATCAAATAAACAGATCAATTTATATGATATCAGAGAAACTTGTTTAAATGGATCATAGTTGATACTTGTGATACTTTTAAATTCATTCCAATAAAGATGAGCTTAGAAACAAAAATTATAACACTTTAAAAGAATTATCTGCTTATAACTAAAGCAAAAACATTGTAATGTTGTATAAAAATATTACTTGAAGTCAAAATTGAAGATATTAAAAAATTTAAAAAAAGAAAGAAAAAAAAAAGAAAGTGTCCAGAGGAGATTTGCAAAGGTATCAGTAGTTTATTCTAAATAATCATGAAAATAAATATGTTGCATGGAAATGTAAAAGGTACAAAATTTTGGTGATGAAATTTGAAAATATCATTTGAATTATTAAAGTGAATTTCAAAAATGATGTACTATTAATTGAATCTGCTTACTAGTTTAAAACATTGGTCCCAAGTGGCAGCACCTGAATTTGCAATAGGACAGAGTTTGAATCGCCTGTTTTGCAGTTTCTCGAACACGAGAGGTGGCACCATTAGTGCTTCATTGAATACAAGATATAATTTCTGTATTATAATAATGATAATAATAATAATAATGATAATAATAATAATGATAATAATAATAATAATGATAATAATAATGATAATGATAATAATAATGATAATAATAATAATGATAATAATAATAATAATAATAATAATAATGATAATAATAATAATAATAATAATAATAATAATAATAATAATAATAATAATAATAATAATAATAATAATAATAATAATAATAATAATAATAATATGATAATAATAATAATAATAATAATAATAATAATAATAATAATAATAATAATAATAATAATAATAATAATAATAATAATAATAATAATAATAATAATAATAATAATAATAATAATAATAATAATAATAATAATAATAATAATAATAATAATAATAATAATAATAATAATAATAATAATAATAATAATAATAATAATAATAATAATAATAATAATAATATAATAATAATAATAATAATAATAATAATAATAATAATAATAATATAATAATAATAATAATAATAATAATAATAATAATAATAATAATAATAATAATAATAATAATAATAATAATAATAATAATAATAATAATAATAATAATAATAATAATAATAATAATAATAATAATAATAATAATAATAATAATAATAATAATAATAATAATAATAATAATAATAATAATAATAATAATAATAATAATAATAATAATAATAATAATAATAATAATAATAATAATAATAATAATAATAATAATAATAATAATAATAATAATAATAATAATAATAATAATAATAATAATAATAATAATAATAATAATAATAATAATAATAATAATAATAATAATAATAATAATAATAATAATAATAATAATAATAATAATAATAATAATAAAACTATGGTGAAGATGTATTCATTCCCATCATTCTGAAAGAACTAGAAGGAAGCTGTATTTAAAATGAAGGACATCTGTGATACCTTGCAATGTAATTGATTCTATAATGTAGCACAGCAATAGTCAACCTTTTAGGGCTCCCTCCCCCTCCGATCTCTTGATTTGGGTCACTCCTCCCCATGATATGTATTGTGTATTGTAGAGGAAAGGAAACTTTGTCATTTAGGTTACAATGATTAGCTGTAAATTTGTTTACATAGTTTTATTGTACACATTATTGAATAAACACTTTTTTCTTGTAACATAAGATAAATGTCGCTGTTTGTCTTAACAAGTTTTTCCGTATACGTAGTACAATGTGATAATTGTACATTTCAGAACACGTTAGATGTCCAGCCTTGATCAATACTTACATTTTATGTAAGCAAGAGATATATCATAGAAAGTCCAGATTCACCTGGTAAAAACTGCACCAACAGCCTTCCAGCTTCAATAGAAACTTTTCGATATACTGGCTAATAACTCAATCAAAAGTCTTTAAGATTCACGATTGCGAATTCTGCTTTAGCTTGGGAATGAATGAGTAGAATGAATGGTTATGTATATAATGAATGAATGATGCGTGAATGAAAAATAAATTAGAAAAGAAACACGTCGAAAACCTTACAAAAACATTTAGAATTAAGGGAAAAAAAAAACATTTTTCGTGTCAATTAAGTATGCCAAAGTGCTACTATATAATTATTAAATTAGATTTAAGCTAGAATTAAGTTAGCTTTAGTTAGTATTAGCTTTTCACCTCTCCCTCCCAGCTGTTTAAGCCGCAAGGCAGCAGCGTAATTTGTACATTGTAATTTGCAAATAAATTCCCGCCTCCTCAGGGTTACTGTGGAGGGGAAACAACAAAAAAAGCTTTAGCTTGCCAGTCACACTTTACTCTCTTAAGTATTTGAACGCGATAAAACAAGAGCAGATAAAATTATTTTTTCACAAATGTTGGGGGACAATTCCCCAGCGCTTCACTGCCTCGGCAGTTGCTGAAGTCTGTTTAGGTTTCACTCCTTAAGACGCCACTCTAAATCCCCCGAGGGCCACACCTTCCGCGAGAACCACTGTTGCAGCGTATAGTGTTGTAAAGCCTGAACAATGTTTGTTTATTTACCGGCTTAGGTCGCTCGGGCATCTGTTGTCACTGCAATGCCTCTGACCAGGAGGTCCTAGCATTAGAGACCCGACGGTGGCAGTATTTGCGACACTAGCCAAAAACTAGGTCGAATTCTGCTGCTATGTAGAGAATTCTATCAGCCGGCTGCTCTGGTTGGTAGTTTTCCATGGTTTCTTCGATCAACACCAGGCGAATGCTGGAACAGGCCCCTAACAGAGGGGCCACGGATCGCGCGAACTTTCCTTCCCCTTCCTTGTCTTAACATCACCTCTTACTTACATTCACTACCACACACGCCGGAAGTGGGGAGCTTAGTCTGTCTCGACTGGGACGTTGCCCCACTGGTGGGCGATTGTCGACTTCGTCGGCTAGCGGGGTTTCGGTTTTTTCGGTCGTCAGATGTCGGCATCCTTCGTGGGAGATCACAGGCACCTCCAGCAATAAGAACAGGCACTACACTTGCGGGACCAATGACCGTAGCAGTTGATGCTCCTGGAAACACCAATGAATCAAACAGTCTTATTTTGGGAAAACTTTATTTAAAATTTCTTTACACAAACTTCAGGAAATATTTATTTTTGGCATATTTAATATTTCCATGAAATACCGTATTACCAATGCGGTGCACATAAACCTGATGTTATTAGATGCAACAATGGTATCCGGCAAATAGCTAACAATTTTAATTTTTCATGTTCAGCATGGAGTTCTAATAAAGTGTTTATACATTGCTTTTAGATGGATGTCATTTTCATACTGCGATTGTGATACGACGTACACGATATCCACACCAAACGGAATCAAGCACAATGGTCTTAAAATCACTAAACATATTATGTTGCTTTTGAATTCTATGTATACACGCCGTCTCGCGTGTTTGCGCACTGTCCCATACGAAGGCCGCAAAGCTAAAGATTCGCGTTGCTCCTTCGTCATGCGCTCTGGAGTCGGTGGCTATATGCTTTCAACCGTCCCGCAGCCATTTCTCTTGTCACTGAATGAAGTCACCTTCGACACAGCGCAACTCGCGGGCGAATGTCTGGGCTCTTGGAACCGTCATGGTGGAAATAATCTTATTTCCACCATGGGGACCGTGAGACACTGGCTGTCGCTCCGCGAGCCACTGTGTTGAGCACGCATATTTCATGGCTCTAAGCTTCAAAAGATAGCTCACTTTCCTTCTTCAATTCTCAATGTTTCGCATCCTTATAGTGCAATGTTCACTCATAGGTTTTTATTTCGTTTTCTTCACATCAGTATTTTAATTATTTTATATAAAAAGCATATTTTTATTAAAAGTATTCATGGCCTGGTTTAACCTGTTTACTACTTTCTTGCTTATTCCACTCTTTGTAATTATACAGGATGTACTGTTTACTGTGGGGCAGCGCACTCGGAGTATGCAATCGGTTTCACATGCTCATATGACATTAGGAAAAAATTCCGCAACCGGTCACTCACTGACGGCGCTGCCGAGTGCGGGTGAAAATCCCAGATTTCTGCCACAGCTTTACAACACTTCCTCTTTATTACGTAAGTTGGTAATAAAGCGGGAAAGTGAAAAAAATAGAATAATTATCAATTCGACTGTTGTAAATTATAGTGGATCTCAGTGAGGTCATCTCAGAAAACTTGAGAGGTTGGCAGAATTTTCTTCGCTGTGCTAATAAAATGATTGTAGTATTTTAGCAGGTGTATAAAACTATATTTTCCCTCTCCCTTTTGGGAGAAACATCAGTAGCTATTTAATTTTTCAAAATCTGCAAATATTTCGCACCTGCTAGAGTAGGCCTACACGTTACAACGGGTAAATAAAACGGGTGTGTAAAATGTAGAGTCAGTTCACTGTTTCGAAAGATTATGCGCATTAGTGATTAAACTGCTCGTTAATTTTGTGTGTAGAAGCAGCAGTTGCTTTTTGCTGAATTTGAAACTAATCTAGGCTGACAAGTCGAGATAATTAAACCCCACGTAAAAGTTGAAAAACCACAAAAAAACATTTAAATATCCTAATATTTTTTAAAAAGATTTCAGGAAAAATAACACGAACTTTTAATTTTACATATCGACGTTGGCATTAAAATCTCAAATTGAATTACAAACTTAAACAAACCATTACTAAAAACAACACATTCAAAATGAGCTGGCAATAAAATACAAACTTCATTTTCTAGTATTGTCTACTCCATTTTCATTACAACAAACAAAGACACAATGGTAACACAAGTACAAAATAAATTTCCCGAAAAGTGCAAACTTTCTTTGAAACTTCGCTACATGATACGCATTTGTTACTTCATTACCCGAATATAATAAGATAACATCAAATTTGTGTTATCAGTTATGATTTTATGAGTTTGAAATCTTAAAACGTCGGGTGAGAGGATTAATCCTTGAATGCTAATGGCAATGCTGAATGTATTTCTGTGCTTAAATGATGAAAACATTTTATATTAACTACATTAAAAATATTATTTTCCCCAATAATCCCACAATTTTTTAAAGCCTTTCCTCCAACCCTGTATTGAGCGAGAAATAGACATCGGTATTAGCATTGTGGAAACACATACTTATTATGCTACTAAAATCTAGTACACATCTAGCGACAAAGTCAGGGGACTTTGTATGGGAACAGTTGGGATACAATGTCCTGCGTCATCTAGAGAGCCAGTTGCAACGCTAAGTGGCAACATGTCGCATCAAATAGCTTTATGTACTTTTAATTTGGGCTGAAACAACTTAATGTTATTGCAAAGAAAAAATTGACAAAAATAAGCTGTACTGGTGGAACAACGTTTTACGGGAGACTTCCTCTCGGTTCTATCCCTTGTAGCAAAAATATTAAAGTCTGATAACCAAACCAGTTTGACTTTTTTGGCGGAAGAGCCACTGTCTTTTGATTCCGTAAGTTTTTTGTGCTTACGGTACAACTGTCTCTCGCGAGACGTCCAGACTGCATCACGTTGCGCAACATTTGTATCGTGTATCACATTTCGAATGGGAGACTTGTGACATGCCTCTTTCGTATCGAGACAATTCCAAACACGGAAACTAGAGGTGCTACAGAATGGCACAGACCTTCTCGTTGCAAATTGTTCTAATTTCCTTGGTGTGGACTGGCTTTAAGGTCTTGCTCCACTCTCTGGCCAGTTGCCATCAATCGTCGTCCGAAATACATTTTTTTGACATTTTTTCAACTTTTCGGTTTCATAATTGTAGAATCGAAATATTACTTCACGAATATAAAAGAAGAGTAAAACCTCTTCCTAATGTGACGTACTAGGATGAAAACCACAGACGACTGTTCTGATTGATATATACAATATATTTACAGAATATTTACAATTAATGTACAAAAATTATAATACAAAAATCTAACCCCTTGGCAACCTTTCAGTTCTCTTAGCCGCGAAACCCCGCGACCGTCCCCTAGGCCTCGCCCAGAACCACTGCTTCGGAAGCAGCAAAAAGCAACGCGAGGTGCGAAGCTGTCGGACATAGAGTCCCGTAACTACACCAGTTACATGGCTTGTCGCCAAACCGATCTTCGACCCGAAGATCACGTGCAATGATAGCACTGGAGATACCTCTCGTCTTTCGACACCCAGCGTATCCCGCGAGGCTCCTGTCGGCGCGGCCTTAAATATCCGACGGCTCGCCCCCACCCTACAAGCAGCGGGCGTCATACGGCTCGCGGGCCAGCCTTTCCAGAGCTGCAACCGACATCTCTTAAACTCGCCTCCGCGCGCGTCCTTTTTCAAGGAAATTCCAGCCGGGATTCCTAAGGGCTTTTCCAACCGGCGTGGCGCCGCCGCTCTCCACCCCCATCCACATCCGGCTTAACGCGGGTTTCCCCGAAGCGGCCCGACGCACCGGCGCCGGACCAGGCGACGCTACACTAAACACAAATTTTCATTGAAACATTTCAAGCCATTTTTAAGAAAATGACGATTAAGCATTACTGTAAATGCGAAATTTGAAGCTCTTCTTCACAGCAGTTTATTGAGATTTCGAAAAACTTCATTGAAAGTTATTTGAAGCGCTTTTACTACCAAATACAATTATGTATAGAAAATTTATGAAAATGTGCTTATTAACGGGGTGCGACATAAAAAAGTTGTGTAATTTATTAAAAAAGAAAAGAATACACCAAAATGAACTTTACGTCATGTGCAACAGTGCAATTAGCATTATCCAGTGGAAAAAATTGAAGAAAAAATGTGGAGCCATTTTTGAGAAAATGGCGTTTCAGCGTTTCTGAAAATGAATTTTGAGCTCATTTTCACAGAAAACCCTTGTTTTCGCGAAACTTTTAAATGACATTATTTAAAGCACATGTACATATAAATATAATAATGTGAAGAAATCGCCTCTAATGTAAACATTACCGACGTGGGAGACAAGTCAAATTACATTTTTGTAATTTTTGAAAAAACAAATGAATGGCCTCTGAAACAATGGCCCCTGAAACAATATGGCCTCTGTCATCGTATAGGCTTTGTTTGGCATTAACCCTGCCAATAATTTAAAGAAGAAACTTGTTTTTGAAAATATATTGTTTTTGTTATTTTTAAAAATTGCAAATATTGCGTTTTAAGGAAAAATCTCTATCTTCAATTTAATAGTTGTAGGAAGGTGCCGAAAAATAAAACTTTTGATATTCTCGAAAATTCAGAGTTAACCCCGAAAATCGGACCTATACCACTCTTATAAGTGTGTTTTACTCTATTCTTACAAGAAATTTAAACAAAAAAAATTGGATCTGTTTTTGAGAACATTTTCAGAATATCCGGGGGAATTCATGTAAAATAGCCACAAATTATAAGAATGTTTCTCAAAATTTCAAAGCTTTAACTAAAGCCAGATGGACAGGGGATTCTTCAATTTGGAAAGGATCGTACGGATGGTTTAGGCGCAAGTGTGTTCACAGAAGGACGTTTTGAAGAGAAAAAAGAAAACAAAACTTTTTCGGTATCAGGGGTCCCCAAAACGTGCATTTCCGTTGAAATTTCGAAACATATTTTCCGCAGCATTACATAACTTTCTCTATACAACGTGTATTACTCCGTTTATGCGTATGTATTCGAGAAAGTTAAAATGTGACCGTACATCGCTGGAACTTGTCGCGATACACATATTCTGCAACTTTGTCGCTAAGTGTACTAGACTTAATAATACTTCTTAGAAATTTCATTGAGCGGCATGGTAAGAGTCAATTGCCGGATGAATGTAGTGTGTGTAAAATTATTACAGTATTATGATGTAAATGATTACTAGGGAACGGATTTCCATGTAATTACATGTTTTTACAGGAACTAGATACCCGCATTCAATTAAATTTTCTAGAGTTTACAAGACATTCTGAATGAATTAGAACTATTTTTATTTTACATATTTTGGTATAATTACATATTTTTACATATTTTACCTATTACGACACATTTCTTACATATTTCGCTACATTTCAATATATTTATACGTCAAAAAGGAACATTTCAGATCCGCGTTTGCAATATTTGTTACGGAATTATCTTTCTTACAAATTAAATGTAATTCTGTTGCGCTTCTATTACCACCTACGCCATGAATTGTCAAACTTATCCCTCCTCCCTCCGCTTACTGCGTACTTGCGAGTCAAGGATGAGCGGATTTTTATGCACTAAAGTAATTTCAACCACGTGCTTGCTCATGTTTCAAACAGCATACTCGTTACTCGATCGAAAAACTAACACATATATTTCACAGAAAATTGTCTTACCGCATTGTTCAATTTGGAGGGTGGGATATATACCATTTAACCACCTTCCCTGAGATCCATCACTCGCTACACTCGCTACGGTGTATTCACTTGTACACCGGCTCCTCGTAAACATTGTAATATATACTATGAACGTATTTTATATTTTGAATAAAATTCTTATCTGTGGTAAGGTCTAGTGTACTATTACTTCAGTAGAGATAGAACCTACTTTCAAACACTCCAAATCGTTAAGAACTGATCGGCGACATTCTATGGTAGGAAAAAGCCTGTAGAGAACAATTTTAAACACAATAATGAATTTTTATTTTACATATTTTCTATTTTTCTTGCATGTTTTGAAAAAAATAAGTACATATATATGTACATATTTTGCCTTTTTTATTACAATAAATTCCGTTCCCTAATGATTACAGTTAGAAACAGTATTATGATGGGTTAGTACCATTTTATAGTGCATATTTAAGTGCAATTTTTCGAAGTTTTTTACTTCATTAATGCAAACATATTCGTATTAGATAAATTCGATCGCTGCTAATAACATAACATGAAATATAAGGAAGGCTTATCATGAAGGGTGAAATTTATCGAAACGAAATGACCTGTACATTGTATGCTAATAATTGGGCCGAACGGGGTTGTCAATCATAATAATAATAATTAATAATAATGTATTTGGTGTTATTAGGTCGGTAGTCAGATTTCGCCGGCCAGCTCCCTGTGTGCCTGTGCCTAGTTAAATTCCCATGCTTGGGGGCAAGAGCGACACGAGGCGAACATGACGTAATCCTTACATCGTAACTGGCAAGATCTGCCTGCTTGAGCTTTTCTTCGTCGCACATCTACAGAAACTGGGACGATTTTAAAGGAAAGCTACAACTCTACTTTTGCCTCGACCGAGAATCGAACCCGGGACCAGAGCACGGGAAGGTTGTACGCTGCTCATGAGCCATCCCAGAGGATAATAATATAATAATAATAAATTCATTATGGCAGCATCCATAGCTTCATCAAGACTTGTTAAAGAGGTTTCACACAATCGGTGGCTACATACAAAGCTGGTAGATCATTTCACCACTCTATTCTCTGAAAAGTGCACTCGGCAATGCGTGTAGCCTTTCTCCTTTTGAAGTCTCATTGAGTATCCTCTCAGTCGATTCTTCAGATACTAATAAACAAGTTCGCCAACTCGTGAACATTGTATACTTCAAGTATACATCCCATAATTTAGAAACATTTGTTGTCAAATTGTTACAACAGTGCTAATGCACCACATACTCATACTGAAAATGCAAAATGAATTCTCGCAAAATGCATTGTGCGTTAGCACTGATTCACTATATTGGCAACAATTATTTGTGATGACCAAACTCGTCTTATCCAGTTGTCACTCTTCATGACAATTATATTCAAGATCGCCATTCGCTTCAAGATCGTTAATTTGTCACGAATGTTTAATTCTCAGGACAGCATGTCTAGATAACAAGGTCCAGGACTCTGATCCCGGTGGGATCATATATTTACTATTCGTGATAACTCATTTAGAGTAGAACATTTAATACTCCCCAGTCGTAATGAAAATACCGTGCTTGAGTGATGTTTATTGCTTGGCAAAGGGTTTCGAGCAAATCATTGCTGGCGCCTAAAGAAAAGGCAGGTACTGGAGCCATCCCGCTGTGACGAGCGGCTACGCTCTCAGCCGTTTTGATCTCTCCATTTTGGACCGAGATCTTGCAACGACTGGATTGGGAGATAAATGGTACGCTCTGTATTACTAAACTCTTCCACTTCCTTCATTTCCTCATTTTCACTTTTATTTTTTGTTTTGCCATCATTGTTTTTGATGCATACAAGAATTTTATTTTGTCTTTTATTGTTCGTCTCGAATTCCTCTCTCATTTCTCTATCCACCTCGCTTGAGATCTTTTCTCGCAGATCATGTTCATGTTTTGTAATGGTAGCTATTCCATCTACGAAACTGTCAATGTCTACTTTTTCTTTCTCGAATATTAACGTTGTGTATAGTTATATTATAGATAAAGTTGTGTAATGCAAAACTCGATGTCCAGATGTTGGCGGAAGTGCGTACTGAGGGTCCGTGATGCCGAAAAGTGTTATTTCAAAACGTCTTCCCGGCTGTCTGTGAAGAATACTAATTCCTAAACTGTACACAGGGTTTCCCTCACCTTGAATATTCCCTCAACTTGATCTGGCCGAACTTGGTCTTGGACCGACAAAGGTGGCTCAGGGCATCAACTGATGACACTTCTATGCCTCTCACCGGGGTTCGAGTCTCGACGATGGCAGGATTTTTGACACTAGCTAGACAGTTAGGCCGAATTCAGCCGCTGTCTGGAGGAGAAATATAGCGGCCGGCGGCTCTGATCGGTAGTTTTCCTTATTTTTTTCCGATCAACACCAGATGAATGCCGGAGAAGTTCCCGAAAAAACGGGCAATAGACCGCGCGCGATCTTTCCTTCCTCTTGTTCTACCCTAATCTCTTACACGCACTTTCTCATATGCACTACATTTCCTTACTTGCCGGGTGACAAGTCGGGAGCTTAGAGTTTGTTCCGGCTGGGGCGGTGCCACCCTGGTGGGTGACAACTGGTTGGGTAAAATTTCCTAAAGCCAACAAAGGTTGGCGCCGGATCTCTCCATCCAGTAGGAGAAGATAACCGCCGCCTCCCGCGATACAAAATGCACCACACTTACGGGACTAGTGACCTTAGCAGTTGACGCGGCCGGAATTATCAATCAATCGAGGCCTTGAGAATTTGAAACTTGGTAAAGTGTACATAAAGCTAAACTGCTAAAGGCCCATCGCAGTATAGTTAAGGAGAAAGACTTGGGAATCTTAGGGCCTGAATTAATTCCTAACCCAGTCAAATATCTCATTACTGCAAAAGATTCGTCCGAATTACTGCTTAATGGGATATACCGTTCTCATGGCATTGTTCAGTAATATTGGACATTCCGTATTGTACGACGCGAATAATAATAGTATATGAGTATTGACAAAGTGGCAGTCTGGTAGATCATGACCAAGACAGCCGTGGTTGTCGGGCACTAAAATGATCGTTTTTCGTGGGTGATGGATTGTCTTGAATGTTGTCTTCGCGGCGAAGCAAGATGACGCCCGTTCATTAGACAGACGTTGAAGTTCAGGATGCTACATGGACACATACATGCACAGGGCTGCACATATTCATGCGCATACTTGCGTGATATGTAGCTAACTCCCAATGGACCAATGGTTCAGATAGGTGTATTGTGTAGGTACTGCAGAAAAACGGGAGGGTTCAAATTTATAATGTGGATTTTAGGCAACAACCAAGTGGCTGAATTAAAAAATTAGGCTGCTCAGAACCATTCTAGATATTATCTTGCCTGATTGACAGTTTCAGTGAATTTATTCGTAGTTTGACAGGTATCTGAGAAATACCTACGTCTGTTGCTGATCGCGAAGTGCATATTACTCCTGGCCCATGTCCCTCCCTACGTGTTCCCAACGACGGAGAGTTGGGTTAATATTCCCGAAGCCCCCCTTAGTTTTCAATATTATGAATTATCAATTTACACAACAAAAGTCATATTGAATTTACATTTTAATTGAAAGGACTTATGGAAAGCTTTCAACCTTAGGACTAGATATTTATACTCCGATTTAAATATAGTGTCTCTTCAAGGTCATGAGATGGAAGGAGTGGGAGACACTGACATCCAATCGGGAGCTTCGTTGCGACTTAAATATTAAGAATTGGAGCTCCCGATTGCATGACAATCCATCTCCTTCCAGCTCATGACCTTGAAGATACAGTGCGTTTCGTGATTTATGAATGTGTGGAGCATCTGCCTTCGCAACCGGTTGCCCCTGAGACCGGAATCTGCCACATCGCTCGCATTTTTTAAAAAGTTTGTTTAATTTGTTTGTGTTTTTTGCTTTATCGCTTTTCTCACTTTTTCACAGGCCTAGTTTTCCAGTTGGCCTCAAGGGCCGCCGCCACCACCACCACCACCACCGCAGTGCTGAGCAGTGGGCGCGGCGGCGCGGGCGCAGGGCGCGCGTAGGGCCCGGCGCGGATGCTGCCTCCCCGGGGCCCCGCGCCCGCGCCAGCGCTCTCCGGCCTCTCGCGCGCGCTCGCGCTCGCGCTCGCCCCTCACGCGCTGGCCGCGGCGCCGCGGGCCCCGGAGCCGCTCGCGCAGCCGAGGCGCCCCTGGGAGGTGAGACGGCTCGCGACGCACGCGGACCGACACACGGCGCACGGTTTGGCGGGTTTTAGGGAAAGCGAAATCGCCTTCAGGTGACATTCAATAACGTAGTGCAGATTTTCCATCGATTCAAAATTTCCGTCAGGACTCAACAGTTCAGCGTTGGAAAAAACCCGCTAGCCGAAGTAGGGCGGTGCCGAATCTCACCATCCAGCGGAAGGTCACCGCCACCTCATGAGAAAATGCGTGGACTACACTTACGGGATTTATTACCGTTAACGCGCCCAGAATCACTAATCAATCAGTCAATAAGTATCACACACACACACACACACGCACACGCACATGCCCTCATCGGAATATATTGCCAAATGAAACGGTATATGCAGTGTGGACGTTGAAAGTGATGACATTTTACAAGATTGCGTCACCACACCTCGTTATGCATTGTGAGCAGGTAACGAAATGCTGTGCCGTTTGACTGCGCCAGGTTGATGCGATTTGGCGCCTGAGAGCCAGGGCCGTGTCTAGCTGGCTGACACTTATTCCGTAAAAATATTTTATTGGCATAATATGGTAGCGCCTGGTAGTCATTTCAGCAGTTGAGCCATGTTGAGTTATATTGGATGTTCCGCACGGTGTACGTACCTCGAGACACGTCTATATTATTGTGTAACAAGACTTACCTTATTGTCAATTTTTTTGAGAACATTACTTATCCCGAACAGGAATCGAGTCTGCGCCCCCCTGCTTCGCCCCTAGTTATTTTTACTACTAAGGTCCCGAGATGACTTAATGCTTAGAATGTTTCACGGGCCTATGCATTGCACCATACAGGATACCATCCTGCTACGTTTGTCACAATTTTTAGAAAGGTTTATAGTGTGATTGCTTGTGTCTTTTGGTATTTTATGTTCAAAGATATTATTTACCAATAAATTATAAGGGAGAATGGATTTGGTTTGTTCTTTGTATAAGTTAGTTTTGTTCCTACCTGGATAAAATTTAGCAATCATCATTCCGAAGAGGAAAGTCTCTGTCTACGTGAGTTAAAAATTCCATCCCTTTTCCACATCTTAAAGCAGAATTTAAGTGTTCATTAGGTTTTTTGCTCAAAACTTGATGCAAACATCAATGCAGTTAGGCATTACGGGTGGGGCACGGCCGAAGGGGAAAGGGAGAGGGGAGGAGAGGCCGGACGAGGAGAGTGGGTGGGTCGGAGCATGCGGGGATGTAAGATATTGATAGAATTCTTCCTTTTCCTGTCTAAGAGGTGATTGTGATACGTACCTGGGGTACACAGGGTTACTTCAGCTAACAACCGTGCTGGCTCTACTAGGCTCTGCTGTACCAACGTTCTGTCACGCTGTAACAACGTATACGGAGATAAATTTGGAGGTGCTAGTTTGTTGCCTCGAGAATGCATTGTTACACTATACCAACAAAAGCAGTCGTGAAGTAACGACGTATACTTAGGCATTAAATCTTGTCTTGTTGCCACGAGAAGGCTGTATCTCTCTAAAACTAATAGTAATATCTACTTAATATTTACAAGCTAGTGTACGGTATTCAATACCTTATGCATTTGAATGGCGTACAAGTAACTTGTACAATTTCGTTTATCCTTCGGCCTATTTAACTAATCATTTGCAATTACTAATACCCTACCCCCACTAATTAAATTTACCTGTATAGTGTCTGTGTCCCTCTTACGGAAAATGAGAAGAGGATTTTTTAAAGTCGCTTTTTAACAACTTGGTCACTTAGCGACCACTGTGATTGCTTTAAGTATAGGGGGAACTGTAGGAAGAACACGTAAGGACAACACAAACACAAACATCCATGCCTAAAGCGGGATTCGAAACCGCGACCCTTCGAGCCGAGGCAGCTATGCCCCTTCAGTCTTAATGATCTTCGCTCTCCTGACCAGCAAAAAAGGATGTTTGTTTTTAGTAGTTTGAAGCTCTTCCGACTCTTGTACCAACCGCACTTTCACATCACGCTGTACGCCACGTCACAGCCAGGGGCGAATTTACGCACAGGCACAGGAGGCACGTGCTTACTGCGCACGGTGGTCTGAAGAAGTCCGAAACACGCGCATATGCACCAAATTGTATTTTTTGAAAAACGGTTATTTCTTGATAAATGTCAATTCTACATACTTCATATGACTAGAAACCAGGAAAAATAATAATTTGTATCAATGCTTACAGCCAGACGACGCTCTCAAAATCCAAGCGTTTCAGCCGAAGAAAAACTTAGCTACCCAAGGAGTGAAAATATACCTATCTTTGATTGTTTATAACCTTTTCCTAATCAACTTTTCAACTTCCAGAAATTATATGCGCTTTCATATACCTTTCTAAGTATATTAAAGCAATTTCAATGTCTTTTTTTTTCTTAATCAAATTAATCCTTACGTAATTAAGGTATGTAAAAACTGCTAAATCTTTTAAGTAAATTTTCACAGGCAATTACAAAAAAACATCGAAAAACACATCCACGAAATTAACATAATTTTTAAGTGACATTTTTAAACATTTTTCAGTTGAGATCAGTTCTTCGGTCCACCCCTTTCAAAATATGACCGTTTAAAGTTTGCATTAAGTGTTTGGAAAGAGCATCATTTTCTCCGGACATAATACCGAAATCGTTTAATTCTTGGAAATTTATTATCTTCTTAACATTGATTTTCATTAATTGCGTAACATTTTCAATATCTTTTCAAAATTATTCCTTCTTTCAATTTGCCAAATTTCTTTGTTTTTTCAATAAATTTAAACACAGGACATAGAGATCTGCGAAACCGGAACATGCAATAAGTGAATTTTTGTCGAGCAATAACATTAAAACAACTAAACACATCTCGGTCAAATTAATGTACGTTATTAAGTGAACAATTGTAAATATTTTTACATTGATAACAACCGCCTTAGTCAACCTCTTTCAAAATGGCGTCCAAATGGTTTACATCACGAGGATGAAAAAAAGAGCGTCATTTTCATTAATGAAATGATCTTTTACGTGTAATTACACAAAAACTACTAAAAACACTTCCATGAAATTAATAACTATTATTACATGGACTTTTATTAGTGTTTTTTCGTTCACAACAACCACCTCGATTTGCCTCTTTTAAAATGGAGACTGTTAAATGTTTACATGACGAGGTTTGAAAGACAGCGCCATTCCCAAAACTACGTGATTTTTGACGGACAATTAAATGAAAAATATTAAAAACACTTGTGTAATTAATAAAAATTATTAATTGGATATTTATTGATGTTTTTTCGTTAACAACAGCCGCCTCAGCCTGCTTCTTTAAAAATAGTGACCGTTTAAAGACTACATGATGAGGATTGAAAGAAAGCGCCTTACCAAAAGTAAGTGATTTTTGATGGGCAATTCCACAAAAAGAACTAAAAACAGTAATGAAATTAATAAATAGTATTAAGGGGACATTTAGTAATATTTTTTCGTTAATAACAGTCGCCTCGGCCTACCTTTTCGAAAATGGCGAACGTTTAAACTTACTTTTTTTTTTAATTTGTTGCGTCTGCTTTGACGCAACGCGTCTCCAAGCCCCTTGGGGGGGGGGGGTTGAGCGCTTTGCGCTTCTCGGAGTAATCCTCCCATTACTAACAGCGCTTGTTTTTTTTCCTCCGTTCATATTGTCTGTCGCGTCTCGTCGCAGTCGGTTGTCAAGAGGACCGCCAGGTAGCATCTCCGCGTACGCGCCTCCTACCGCGCGCTCCTGCGTCACTACCCAGCGGCCAGAATTAGGAAGGAATAAGGATAGGGGTAGGGTTTAGGACACTTAACAGGGGTTGGACTAGCCTTTGTGAAGCAGCCGAAATCGTTTTGTTGGAACAAATTTCACATGAGACTTGACCAGCTTTGAAAGAATGTCCCATTTCTAATGATTAAGTGATATTTGAGGGGCAATTAAACAAAAGTAAAAAAAGTTTCATGAAGTTAATAACTATTATTAAATGGACATTTGTTAATAATTTTTTCGATAACAGCCGCTTCGGCCTGCCTCTTTTAAATTGGCGAATGTAGTATAAAGTTTACATGACGACGATTGAAAGAAAGCGCCTTACCAAAAGTAAGTGATTTTTGACGGGCAATTACACAAGGATAACTTAAAACACTTCATGAAATTAACAAATGTTATTAAGAAGACATTTGGTAATGTTTTTTTGTTAATAACGGTCGCCTCGGGCAATGGAGAACGTTTATACTTGACGAACTTTGAAAGAAAGTTGCAATTTCTATTAACTAAGTAATTGACGGGCTATTTAGAAAAGAAAACATAGAAACATCTCCGTGAAATTAATATGACTTGAAATGAACAATTGTAAATATTTTTCGTTGCCCCGAATTGCCTCCCTTGGTGGACACGCAGTCGAAGCGTCAGCACTGGATGTCATGTCAGAGGTGGCGCGCAGGGTGAAATGATCCGGACAGGAAATGACCTCTGGCATGGGCGTAACCACGACTGCTAAAAATAAGACTCAAGTGGCGTGAAGAAAAGTCTCACAGGAAGCCAACTCAGGCGGCCAGAACTTTGGCACTTCCATATCATGAAACACATCACTTTCTGGCTTTTGGTCCAAAGCAACCATGCGCCACCTCTTGACAGGTTAAGTAACATAATAGTGAAATAATATAAATTGATTAATTATTATTTGACATAAATGGCAAACGAGTAGTACAATTGTTACAGTCACTACTACTATTATTATACACTATTTATTCCTTTTATTACTTAAAGAACATTTTTACGGATTTTCTACTTTTAAAAACTATTGTTAAAAACTTTTTAAACACTATCTCTACCTAGTTTTTAACACATTTTCCGTTGAGTCATGGAATAAATGCTTATAATAACCTTTTCTTTACATCTGGACAAATAAATGAAGCTTTTATTCATCTTCAATAATGTCTGATAAAGATTAGTACTTTTTTCGACATAAATAAATAAACAATATGAATTATGCGGTATATTATTATTTTACTCATAGAACTTGTTTCATTAGATATATACTTAAAGAGCAGTTTTAAATTCACTAAATAAATAGTTATTTAACTTACCATCCTATGCGCGCGTTTCGGCCACGTTCAGACCACCGTACTGCGTCAAAAATTGTGGACTAAATTTCTATCTATACATTTCTAAAATTTATAATGTGATTAAATTATTCAAATTAAAAATTTTGTAAATTATACACATTTTAATGCACCTCTTTAAAGATGTCTTACTTCGTTCATATTTTCTATTGTTAAATGAGAAACATTATGTAATTTTAAGAATTAAAGATAAAATAATAAATATGCATTACTACGAGAAAACAAAGAATTTATTTATTTCTACACATAAAAATTTGATGTAAAACTTTTCTTCTCGTAGAAAAAATTGAACACGCATAAATTATAAATTAATCATATTTAATTTTAATCATAAAGATCTGTCCAATTTCGAAATATTTTAAACTTGTTATTAATATAACTTCTTTCGTTTCTTATGAAAAAAAATAGGCGGCAATTTTTTTGCGTGCCTACAGGCACCAAAGTTAATCCACCTCTGGTCACAGCACTATACAACGGATAGACTCCACTTCTTGTTGCACCGTTACACCATGCGCGTGGCTTGGTACACAGCGAAGCTATCTCGGCCATGGGGATCCCTACACCTCGTTACAAGTAGAATCGGTCAACAATCACTGTCATTAAAAAAACGAACACTACGATAATTCTTTTTGAGATCTGGTATGGCCATATTCCAAATGATACTGGAGGGAATTCTTATATTTGTATTTTTTGGAACCGAATTCCGGCGAAAGAAAAATTCTGTATTAGATCCAGATCTGATCAATTTAAAGCGTTCTGTCTCTGGCTACCTGAATTTTCGAAAGAGAGAGCGTGAGTGTGTCTGCGGGCAGGCATGTCGCATGTTGGTAATATTCAGCATTGTTTGTTCCCTTCCGTTGGTACGTTGTGGGATTCCCTTCGAAAAGTTTGTGTAGATACCATGCGCAATGGTGAATAGTTCCTTGACTTGTTTTCCTCTAGGCGCTACCTATCCAAAGGGCGCGAGGGGTTATTTGGAGTACTTAAGAACTATTGTGCATATGGCTGGATTTAGGTAGTGCGATGTCGCAACCACAAAAGCGTTTTCTCTTCCACCCCACCTCCGGAAAAAGAACTGGCGCTTTTACTAAAAATAGAATATTAAAAAAACATATTTATATTAAAGTTTTTGGGTTTATTAGGCTTAACAGTGATTAACTTTGTACAATGATTAACAATATTATATTACAGATAAATGATTTAATGCCTTTTATTAAGATATTTTATTAATATTTTTCGGGACACGCGGGACCCTGTGCAATTGCTTACTATGCTTGTAATTTATTTACTTATTTTACGTCAAAAACTGTTAAAAACTGTGTGTGGCGTGCTATGGGAAGTGAATTTTGTGCACGTTTTCAAAATTCTGTGATCCCTACCCTAAGCCATAATTCAGACACCTTGTTGGGAAATAAGGGAGCCGTTTTTCTATGCCCCCACAAGGGAACAAAGAGAGAGGCAGTGGGTGGACAGCTTGGTACTGGGGTCTCGAAATGTGAAGTTCATTTCGTGGTAACACCAATGCGGCGATGTGAATACAGTGAACTAGAGCCTGTGCAAACGTACCGTTCTGTAGTCCTATATATGCTTGGGAGAAACCCTCGCGATCGATAGCGTAGCACCGCTGTGGACCTCCTGCGATATTTTGAGAGAAGTGAACACGGACTTGGGCGCGTCACGTATTTTGATGCAAAGCATTCCGGTATCTAAAATTCCCACATCGGGTCAAAGAATTTTATTGAAGACATTTGACAGTCAGCCATTGCATATTGCATTTGGGAGTTATGAAGATAGTGCATTGACACAGCAGCCACGAAAAGCTTCTCGACTCGGGGAAGCTTCAAGTGCACGCCGAAAAAATTGGCCTAAGTCAACTTTTCGTTGAAATCTCTTAGTTATCGAATAGTAGTGCAAAAGATCAAATTTCACAGTCTTCCTACGACTACTGAATGGAAGCCAGATCTTTTTCTTCAATGAAATCTGTTCTACAAAATCATCTTTTAACGAGGACATAACAATTTTCCAAAATATGAGTCGATTTTGTAAATTTTTTCGTGGAAGAAGGAAAGTTTAAAAACAAGATTTTTCCTCAAAAATTGCTACGATTTTTACTTTCTCATATACATACGTATACACGGATTAATATACGTAATATAGAGATAGTTATGTAATACTGCGGAAAATCTATTTCGAGATTTCAACGGAAATGCACGTTTTGGGGTCCCCTGACACCGAAAAAGAGTTTTTTTTCAAAACGTCCGTCCGTCTGACTGCAAACACTGCTAGCGCCTAAACCATACGTACGATCTTTTCCAAAATGAAGAAACCTTTGTCAATCTGGCTCTAGTTGCTTTGAAATTTTGAATAACATTCTTTAAAACTTGGGGGTACTTTACATGAAGCTCCCGGATATTTTCAAGATTTTCTCAAAAACAGCTTCAAAGTTTTTCTTTAAATGTCTTGAGAGAATAGAGTAAAATACACTTAGAAACGTGACATAGGTCCGATTTTAACGGTAAACTCTGAATTTTCGAACATTGCAAATGTTCGAATTTTTAAGCGTCTTCCGTAATTTCTGAGTGGAAGCGCTTCAAATGACGTGAAATTTTTTTCGAAAAAATAGATTCCTGTGGAAAAGAGCTTCAAATTTCGCATTTACAGTAACGCTTAACGCCATTTTCTTGACGGCTTCAAATGTTTCAATGAAAATTGCTATTTAGGACAAGCCTTCTTTAATATTCTTAGAATATTGTTTTTGTTCTATTTGGAAACCGAAAAGTTGAGAAATTTTCAAAACAATGTACTATGGGCGGCGATAGATGGCAGCAGGCAAGAAGGAAGGGCAAGACTCTACAGTACCAGTCCACACCAAGAAAATTAGAAAACTTTACTACGAGAACGTCTGTGCCATTTAGTAGCACCTCTACTTTTCTTAATTTTTGTGTTTTCGAGTAGTGCGATGCACACTTATAAAAATAGCGCTGATCCAATTTTCATTGACCTCCATGAATTATCAAAAGTTACAATAATGCGAGAGTGTGTGCTGTTTTTACATCACTACTGTAGATTGTTTTATTATATAAAGATTTATTAAAACAGCCACTGTCAAATGAAATTTTCCGCCGCACGAAATATGTTAGAGGTTAGTAAACTACATTTTACAATATTGATGTTTAAAAAATCGATGGTTTTGGAGGCGATGTATTATTAACATAGGTTATAATTTTGAACATCGATTTTACGTTATCGGTTACGCATCCCTATACTCTTCACGAAAACAAAAATCCAGTCAAACTCACGCGCCTGGTAATGGTTGCTGGAAAGAAATACGAGTAAAAAACATTTTCTCAAAAACCATTCCAATTTTTTGCACATATAAAACAAAGGGTCCTGAAAAGAATGGGGTAGGTCTCATTTTTGTTGATCTCCTTGAATTTTCGAAAATTGCCCGTTGTAAATAGTATCCTTAGTGAAGGAATGATGCTTCCTGCCGCGACAACATGGAGAACGATAATTTAACTATATTCACTGAATTCTAGAAGACGTGCACAGATAATGGAGTTACATTTATATCCAGAACCAAAACAAGGGACCATCTCAGCATTTGATAAAAGGATCAGGGAAACTGGACGAAAAACCTGATCGAGATGGTGTTCATTGACACAGAAGCCGCGGTACGATACTTGTTACAGGTTGTTTAGAATTATACTTTCCAAATGGTAAATAATACATTGAATATCACTGTTTAAATTAATGTTACTTTCTTTGAGATACTCAGTATAGTCTCTAATTGTATTGAAACAGTTATGCAGCAGAAACGATTTCACTTGGGATTTAAACTTTTCTATCTAATTTAATCGTTTAATGTCATCTGGCAAACTGTTGTAAAATAATGTACATGTATTGTATGTGAATTTTTTGTAATGAGCTGTTGGTACGGTCACCTGATGAATATGATTACTACGTCGAGTGTTATAGTTATAGACATCGGCGTTTTCTGAAAATATATTCCCGCCCTTAAGTCATTTTTGACAAAAACTACTGATTCGTAAATTAAGAGACAAGGTATGATAAACTTCCTAGATTAATAAAGAGAGGTTTACAAGAATAACGTGGGTGGGATTTGGTTATTATTCGTACATTTTTTTGTAATCTAAAACTCTGGGGCTATAAGGTGTATTATCCCAGAATATTATGCTATATCTCAGGCGGTAATGAACATTCGCGAAATATACACAACGAACAGTACGAAGGCTGACTAAATTTGAAAAAATTCTGAACGCGTAGCATAATGAACTTTATTTTGTGCTCAATTCATTTAAATGGACGTTCCATTTGAGGTTTCAATTGAGACACCTAAAAATGTTGTTGCCTTAACATTAGTCAATGGTACATAGTTTATTTTCATAGCAGCACAGAATGTTTTATTTGAAATGGAAAACTGCTTTAAAACAGTTGTCTTTTCATTTACTATTAATTTGTTATTACGGAACCAATTTGAAACATCTGATATTGTACTCTTTAATGTTTCTTTATTGCAAAGAATGTTTGTATCAACCACAAAGAGATCTGTTCTTCCGTTTCGAATCGTCGAGGGCATATCGTTTACGTATAGCAGGAATAGAATAGAGCCTAAAATCGATCCCTGGGGGACTCCACGTGCAATTGGCAAAGAGTCTGAAGGCTGTGTGCTTAATGTTCTATCATTCCAGCGAGGTATTTCTACTCTCTGCGTTGTTTAAGGTACCAACATAACCAATCTAGGGCAATTTCACGGATTCCATATAAAGGTAATTTTGAAAGAAAAATGTCATGATCAATGACGTCAAAAGCTTTTGAAAGATCTAAAAATAGTCCAATAGGAGGTTAGTTTTAATCCAATGATGAGGCGACATATTTAAGAAAAGAAAATATGGCTGTTTCCGTAGATTTTGACTTTCTAAATCCATGTTGGCAATCTGAAAACGCGTCGTGTTTACTGGGAAAGGTTTCCATTCGTACGTAAAAAAGGCTCTTCAATATTTTTGAAAAAAACTGATAGAGAAATAGGCCGATTATTTTGAATTACATTTTTGTTGCTTTTTTTGAAGATCTTAGCTGTTTTGAAAATGTCTGAAAAAGTTTCCGTGCATAAGGATGCATTAAATATGTGAGTTAAGGAGTATATAAAGGCAGAATTAAAAAACAATATTCGGCCGGTTTAGATGAATTCCCGGATTGTTTATTAAAGGCGTGTGCGCCTTTGACAAACAATCCGGGAATTCATCTAAACCGGCCGAATTTTTTTTCCCAAGCTTCACCTTTCCTATTGTAGACGTTTGCCAGACATGTATCTTTCCGCGCTTGGATAATGAAGATGACGCTCCGAGGCGATAAGCCTCAGCATGTCAACGGAGCAGCTGCATCGAGAATTGGTGCAAAACGAGACGTGCGCCAAAGTAAAAAGTAGTCATTTGCGTTTATAATATCAGTTCGGGAAAGAGGGAGAACGTTTTAGCAATAGCATTTTTGACATCCATGTCATGTCCAAACCAAAACAGAGAACAAACGCATACTCGCAAGAAAGTCTCTCATCTATTAGAATTTTTGCAAAGCGTAGCATAGCATCAATCTGGATTAATAATCATGTGAGCAGTATGGGGAAGTATAATACATTGCAATAGCAAAGCATTACCAGATCTTCTAGAGTAATATATATAGATAGATAGATATATAGATATAGATAGATAGATAGATATAGATAGATAGATAGATATAGATAGATAGATAGATATAGATAGATAGATAGATATAGATAGATAGATAGATAGATATAGATAGATAGATAGATAGATATAGATAGATAGATAGATATAGATAGATAGATAGATATAGATAGATAGATAGATATAGATAGATAGATAGATAGATATAGATAGATAGATAGATATAGATAGATAGATAGATATAGATAGATAGATATAGATAGATAGATAGATAGATATAGATATATCCAGAATTTCGTCATCAAGGTCTGGCAATAAGAATTTTTCGGTCAAAAATTGGCAGTTTTCCGGCACATGATTACAATACATTTTCTTACAAAGTAAGCGAAAGTAAAAAGGAATCTAATATACATTACAAAACAAACATTACAAACAAAATTAATTACACAATTTGAAATTATATTAATAAAACATGTAAGCCAGTTTTTTTTAAATAAATATTGGTTGGTATATTTTCTTAATTTTTATAGCAATGATAGCCATCATACAAACACACAGAACTCAATGACATGCAAATAATCACTATCTCCAATTTTTACAAGCTGGTTCCCAGGTACAAACATTTTGAAAAAGACACCAAAAAGGGATCAAAACACCAAAATAAATTTCTGAAAAAGATTTGAAGGTGTCCAGTTTTAAAAGATCAGAAACTATTAAAATTAAAATAACAATATAAAGATGTCACCCTATTGCTTAAAATTTAAACATCATTTGAGGTATTTTGGGGAAGCGAGCAAGGGACTATCTTATAATTTGGTTGATAGATTGAAGGAAACACCAGAGTATCTGAATATTATAGGAGAGGTTCAAAAACCAAATAATAACCCAGAACATGATTGTAGAAACTATTTGGAGATGTTTGACATTTTATTAGAATCCTTGTTCAAAGTATTTTAATTCCTTTCCTTTGAGGGACAAAACACACTGTTCAAAATGTCAGACATGTATGGAAACAAAAGATGATTTTTGGAATTGGTATGTAAACATTTACATTGAATACAAAGCTGATTTTTGAGTTTTTATGAACAATATATTAGTGTCCTTAATTTTAGCTTAAAGACTTGCAGTGTTGAGGCAGATCTACCCATAAACATGATGTAAATCTTATTATATGTTATTTCTACAGACAACCCAAAAAATGGTACAAAGGAATTTAAAGAGGATAATGCAACTTAAATTATTCCATACTAAGTAAAACTATTCAAATGAAAAGTCTAAAATTCAGTTAAAAACTATGGTAAATCCTGGGGGACCATTCAGTCCACCCACCCTCATTATTTATTTATTTATTTAGTAAAAAACTGTATGTGACGTATGGGGGGAAAAAAATCATCTGCGCACGCTTTCTTGAGTTTCCGAATCCCTTCCCAACGATGTAACTATTAATAGTTGAAAGATAAAAAATAATAGTAATAATAATAATAAATTTAAAAAAGCGAGAGATTAACATTTCAAAAACTAGATATTTTCATTCCCAAATTATAGAAAACTTATTTTTAATGGTAAAGGAACGAACAGATTTGATTTTTCTGTATTGTTAACACAATAGAAACTCGCCCTAAGCTCTACTACCATTACAAGCAAAAGGAAAGTTCAACAAAACGTGCACATAGTGAAGCTACATTTACGTCCAGAAGCAAATCAAGGGGCCATCTCAAAATTTGCTCAATGGATCAGGGAAACTGGACAAAAACCCGTATTTTGGAACCATACTGAATTTATTCAAAATAATTACCACTATAGATCGTATCACATCCAAAGCAGTAATCCCATTATGCAGACACCTGTGCATTATTATATTTCATGATAACAGTTAACCAAATTACTATTGCAAAACTATTTATGGGGCCTTAAGTGAAATCCCCTTCCTCTTTGAAATGGTTTCTAGATCTACCTCTGACTAAATTGTTAATATTCTTAGATGGTATTTACAGTTCCTTTTGTGTATTGACCTTACAAAGTCTCTTGTGATGTCAATAAATGTAAATTCTATGTGATATTCACAACGTACTTTGATTAATATTAATTTTCTTCTCAGCACCAAGTCTTTTGATACTCTACTGATGAGCTTTCACTTGTCGTTTTTGCCACTAACTAATGTTCCTCCAGATTTACTCAATAAATTTCAATTGCCAGAATTACTAGCAATTAAACATACAGCAGTTTTAACAAGATAATATTTTCAGTAACAAATTTTCTTATCCTTCAACTTCAATCAGAAATGTTGATAGAATAAGAACAGCAAATATGCTTTTATATCAGCTAGAAGTGTGACCCAACGGTAATGGAGCTGATGGGGTGGCTTAAAAATAGTTTTTATTAAAATTTCTATAATAACAGAACCATTCAATATCTCTGTTGAATAAGTTTTTTATAACTATAAATTGGAAAATAAAAATAAATTTTCATTTCAATATTCTTTGTATTAAATCATCTCGACACTACACCAGTAATACACCTACCCACCCTACATTACAGCCCCCCCCCCCCTCAAATAAATCCTAGTTGTACTACTACCAACATCATATATTTTAAGGAAATTGTGGTGAAGGGTGAATGTATGAAATTCTTTCTAACAATGTAACTTCGTTTTATTCAATTGTGAAATTAAAGTAATGTGTGTATTTTTTGTTTTCTTCACCCCTTGTCTGAATGAAATGTTTATGCTGTTGTGCTAAATAAATATAAATAAAATATGTTTTGAATAGTTATTTAAGAACAATTTCCATATTTCTGTTCTAGGAAGAAATTTCGGGCTGAACTTCTTAAAAACTTTTCAACTCTCACAGAAGAGGAGTTGCCAGAGATAATTCAAAATAAAGAAGTTGTAATTTCAATGAAGGTTCTCTGCCATTCAGGTGAACATGTCTTGGTATATTGTGTACAGAAACTTCCTATTGTATTCGAAGTGGATGGGGTTATGTTTCCAACTGTTTACATGTTATGGAAAATTCCAAGTCTTCTGTACACATTCACTACATGGCCTCAAGTTCTCCCTAAGATTACTGGAGGAGCAGATCTTATGCTGCCGGGTGTTATACTGAAAGATGGATTTCATGTAAAAGCATTTGGTAAATTACAAAAGGGTGAAAGAGTAGCTGTAAATTTATCCAACAATAGTGCACCCATTGCTGTTGGACGAGCTGCTCTATCTAGTATGGATATGTATATGTCTGCAAAGCGAGGGAAAGCTGTAAACATCCTTCATTTTGTGGGAGATGAATTGTGGGGATATGGCACAAAATTACCCACTCCTAATCTAGGTCCTCCTGAAGGATTTGAAGTTCTTGGGTCAGATGAAGAAGCTGAAGGAACTGGGTCAGTAGAAAATAAATCACCAGATGAGAATGAGGGATTGGAGCAGACCGAAGGAGATGAAAATGTTCCCAGTGTTTGCGATTTACAAATATCATCTGATGAACCTGTTCAAGACGAATCTTCAGTGAAGTTAGAGGAAGATAATGCAACAGAAGATGGTGATATACTAAATAATATGTCAATCAGTAAGGAAGAGCCTGAAGCAAGTGGTGTGGCTGGCAGCACTGAACAAGGAGAGAGAGAAATTATGGATGAATTAGTAGAATATTGTTTCCTAAAAGCTCTTAATACATCAGCAAAGAAAGCAGATTATCCTATGCTATCAAGTAAATTTTATAAATTACATATGTTACCTGCTTGTCCATCAGATAAAACATTAGACATTAAAAAATCCAATCATAAAAAATTAAGTGTATTTTTGGGTAAGATGAATGTGCTGGGTGTAGTTACTGTGAAGGAATTGACCAAAGGGGTGGAAAGTATTATGAATGTCAATGCAAGCCATGAACTGATACGGAATTTTGTTGACATCTTTGCTCAAGATGAGGCTGGTGCAAGTAGTTCACAGATGGTGGCCTTGGACTCTAATTGCCGTCCAGAGATTACTGAAATGTATGTGGTCACTGCTGCAGTGCTACCAATATTCAGCAAATTTGACTTGAAGTAAGTTAATATCTTGGCTCCAAAAGGTATTGGTAAGTATAAATATCAGTAAGGTTCATGCAAGTTCTTATTAATTTTTATAATATTGTTTTATTTATTCAGAAAATATAATAAATCTCTGAGAACCTTGTTTTGTCACAATATTCTTGATTGAACTGAATCAAACAAAATTGTTAGAAAGATAATTGAAGGGACAAATTTAGCAAATGTCAGCTTACATTCAGTTTACAAATCTATTTTGAACAGAGTTCTCCTGGTTATGCTAAATATAATTTTATTGTATTTCTTTTCAGTATTTTTTTATTATTAAGCATCTTCCATCTTCATCAATTGTCTATTCTGTATTACTATTACCAAATAGTGATAATTTTGTGTAGAGTTGATTTGAAAGGGCAGAGCAGCATAGAAGTAATCTTTTTTTTGCCAGAGGAAAACAGTTTTGGTAAATCCCTTTTCAGTTTGCATATACTCTTCTCCCAGTTTTCTATAAACATTGTAGTTCTTAGAACATGTTTGTACATCGTTGGGATGTTAATGTTCTCTGTTTCGGAGGAAATTCTAAAATTATAATTTTGGATTTATGAAATGAAGATTATTGCTTTGCCTCAATCTCTTAAATATATCTCCTGTTTTCTATATGTAATTTACAAAGAACAATGCTTTTTGATGTGTGGTGATTCGAAAATACTTAAATGCCTTAGCATTTCCTGATTGTGCTCAGGTCAGTCATGTGGGAAATTTTTTGACACTCGATGCCAAAACCAAATGGTAACGCTAAGTACTCTACAGATGACACCAGAACGCTGCAATATATCGAGAATCACTTATTTGAGCACCATCTAGTGCTGGTGTAGACTCGTACAGCATATGTTCGATGTTCTTGGTTTTGTTCAATTCGATTAATTTAGGTTTAAATTCTTTTAATTTCCTGTGAAATTATTTTATGATACGAATCACTATAGTATGTCATGGAAATTTTGTGCAGTTTTTTGGCTGTTATAATGTGATACCTGATCCCTCGGAGTTTCATTTTGGTAGTCAAAATTAGCAATGTCTAATCAATTATTGCAACCTCTGGATGATGCTATTGATAATTTTGGTATCATTGATAGTAATTGTGCTAGTGATCACCAATTCGTATAGAGTCATATGTAACAACACAAAAGAAATGGACAATCGTGAAGATATTCCTACACTTTTAGTTCAGGAAAATGCTCTATCATATACTCCGATTTAAACAGAGTGACACTTCAAGATCACGAGGCTCCGAGGTCTCGTGGCTCGGAGCGAAGTCGCTCGCCTTTCACCAAGGAGGTCCGGGGTCGATTCCCGGCAATATTAATGTGAAAATTCCAACAAAGTTTGCCTTCTTCGGGGCTAGTCCAACTCCTGTGAAGTAACCTATACCCTACCCTCTCTTAATTCCCAATTCTGGTCGCTGGGTAGTGACGCAGGAGCGCGTGGAGAAAGGTGCGTACGCGGAGATGCTACCTGGCGGTCCTCTTTGACAACTGACCGACGAGATGAAACATAAATACTGCGCCCCCTGGAAAACTGACAAAGAACCAAACATTAATGAAGGATTACCTCGGTGCGCTCGATGTTCGGTCAGGGGCTAAGAGACGCGTTGCGTAGATTGATAATATTAATTATGAATGATTAAGACGCAACATTAAAAAAAGGAATTCGCCAACTCCGATTTAAACATAATGACTCGTCACAGATCATCAGCTGTGACACGATTATCCAATCGGGAGCTTCAATACCAAAATTTGAAGTCGTAACGAAGCTCCTGATTGGATAACCGCGTCCAGCTGATCTATCACAAGTCACTATATTTAAATCGGACAATGCTATACTGTACGTAATAGTTTTTCAATAATTTATAGAGACCCCTTTTACATTGAAGCAACCTTGTAAAGTTGGAAGTTTTCAGATTTTTATATATTGTTAAACCGCCCTTAATTTATGAAAGAAACGTTTTGGATATACAGTTGACTAGCGATATTTGGAATCTAGGTTAACAGGCCAAAAAAGAAGATTGGGAAACGAAACACGGAAGTGTTACTCAATTGACGCAGTAGTATCGAGCCGGCGGCCTGTGTGCTGGGCAATGCTGTTACTAATTCTAGGAAGATTGGGAGTTCCCCGATAATCAGCGGATTCGGTCTTCAAATATTGTTTGCTATCCCCACTTTCAGGTTTAGTTGTCTATGAAAGTGCGGAGCACGTGTTCGTTTATTTAATTGTATCGTGTTCTGTATTTTTTATGATGACATTAAACATAATACTTTACCAAATAAATCTCTAATTATTAAAGGTTATTTTGTACCTGAAGTAGTTTGTTACTTCCGATAATCGCGAATCTTCTTTATTGTTTAGTTACAACGTATGATTGTTCTATTGCTGTTAATTGTAAACAAATAAACAAAAAAAATATTGTCATTGTATCACTAAAAACAGTATTTTGAATAGGACCCCGCAATCGTACCTCGTCCTTCTTGTGCCTTCATTTTTGTATTAGATCTAAAAGATTCGGATTTTTATTTCGTATATTATTAATACGTATGTTGTAAAACTAATGCTGTAATTCTAAACGTTTCATGGAACGGACGTGCCCATAGAATGACTTATAGTGTCCCAACATGGCATCTGATATAGAGCATTAATCGAATCTTGGCGATATCATCCACCAATTTAACTTTATGAATACGGTCTTTAATTTCTATTCATCGCATGCCTAAGCGGGAATTGATCGGTGGAGTGATAAAGCGGCTGGCCAAACTCACATTTGAATCATTGGCGAACCCAAGCTAATGGAAAACATTATTCTAAAACCTTTCTTTACCTAAAACCTTTCTTTGATATATATTATTCACTGACACCTTGTTAAACGTATATACTATTATTTTGTACTAAAATAGTAAGGAAAGAGGCAGCAACAGACTTTTTAGCTAACATGCATATTTTTTCTTTGTGTTAACATTTTGCCCTGCTTCATCTGTGGCTTAACGTTGACCCATATATTACGTGACGAATACACACATCTCATTAAGACAATTGCAAACTGTAGATCAGTTCAGACCAGAGGATGATTATTGTTATTGTCAGGTTGTAAAACAGCAAGTCATCGCTGAAAACGGCATCTCTGCACGTAATGTAATCTTGCCAGATGACCAGATGACCTGAGCCTAAACGGATAGTCAGGGATTCATATGCGGCGTAAAAAAATACTTTCGCTCGCGAGAAGAAAATTCATTTTGCGGAATCCTTCCCAACTGGCGGAATTTCGGTTTTTGCTGATCAGCTTGGCTACTGGATGGAGTTTTGGCATTTGGTGAGGAATTTTTCGCGGCGGATGTGGCAACTCCGCTGATAATTGCCTCGAAGTGTCAATTCAAAGAGTGTAGTGTGTGGATAAGGATAGTTTTTATAAGTGGTTTAGATTGTCCTGATATCACCATTAAAAATCATGTAAGAATTTGATAATACGCCAAAAAGTATGGGATAGAATTCAGATAAATTGACAGTGACCGCATTCACATTGAAGATACGATGAAACTGAACTACCGTAACTGAATATTAAAGGGTCTACATTGTTCACTTTCATTGCGTTTTCAACTACTCTTAATGTAAATACTTTCAATCTAAAAGAATCCATACAAATAATATTTCTTTAAATGCTAATCTAATTGAACTTCAAGCATCATATTGTTTTTTCATATGAGCTTATCCAGTTCGTGGAACGTCAAATGATGGGAAATATCACAGCCCCAAAATAAAGTAAACCAACGTTCTTGAAATTAATGCAAATCATTTGTTCATGTCACTGACTTCGTTCCCAGTTTATTTAGGCGTAAATGAGTGTAAAATTAATCGTTCACATGACTGGTCATTGTGTATGAGAGGGAGAGAGCGAGATGGGAAACCACGTTGCGCGTACATCTCAATGCCGGAAAGAGCATTTGAGCAGGGGTGAAACTCATTTACCGCTACATTTAACATGATAGCCCAGGCACCTGTTTCTGGTTCTGCTTCTTGGAAGGATTATTTTCCTCCAGCCAGATGAGCTGAGCCGAGCCCCAACTCGTGTTTCGGAACTTGAACATTTCAAATCTATGTCAGGGATAGTTTTGATAGTTTCTGAATCGGCGTCGAGTGGGCGATCGAATTGTACAGAGTGCACAGAGAGATGAAGGAAATAAAGACAATGTGTCAGTTTTTCAAAATTCGTGTTATCCTCGATTCACCCTTGGTGAGAGTGGAAGGTACACGAAGACAGTCCAGAGGTGTGCAGAAAGAGTTCATCCTACAGGGTTTTAACTCGTCAGCGCATGCAGGTTTAATTATCGAAAGAAAGAGTATGAAAAGAAAAGTATATAAACTCTCTCCTTTCCGGTTTCTTAGAATACTTTGTCTCCCAGATCACAGCTTCAGCTTTGCCATTAGTTTATTTATTTTACGTCAAAAAACAGTTAAAACTGCGTATGACATTTAAATGGCGACTTCAAATATATTATGTAGAACGTATTAAGCACCCCTGATGATATCTTGCTTCTGTGGGCATGTATAACCAGACAATACGTTTTACTACTATTGTACACTGTTATTACTTGGTCTTGTTGAGAATGGTTACAGTTTCATGCAGAATTATTGAATTTGAAAAGTGTTTTTTTAATAATGCTTCTTAATAATATATTTATTTGCATGTCCTTATCGAATGTTTTTAATTCTAGAAAAGGTGCTAGTGTACCAATAGCTACAGCAAGGAAGTTAATTACTGACTATGTGAAAGCGGAGAGTCTACAGGATGCAAGTAATAAGAGGTGATGTATTTTTTTTTTATTATATCGGGATATATAAGGAAACTTCGAAATTGGGGCTACAATAGCACACTTGCTTGAATTATTTGTAACGGCTCTGGAATATTGTACCACTAAATGAACCTGCAAAAATGTTTCTCATCAGTGGAATTTTTGCCGACACAAATTCATGCCCATCGAGTTTATTCATGCGCTTCACCGCTGCACCACGAATTCGCTCGGCCTTACTCTAATGGTCTCCCACTATTTCCAACAAGAAATTTTCGAAAATTCTTAGGGTTGGAAAATTAGTGTTGACCTATTTTTTAAAGACTCTTTTGCTCTATGTTTCGGAGAAAATTTAAAGATAAAATTTTTAACCGTTTATGAAAAAATGTTTATTTTAATAATGGCATTAATTTCAAGCAGAGATTACGCCAAACTACTCGATTTTCAGACACATTTTGCCTTTAATCGATTTTTCAGTATGAAGGACTCACAAAACATGGATTCTGAATACACGACGTGTTAAAGTAAGTAACTTACTACTAGAGGTCTGCATTCTCCGCGATTTTGACCGACCAGCGCTCGCCCGGCCCTCTTCTCTCGACTACACGCGCTCGAGCGTCCTTCGCAGCCGGTTGGAGACTCCCGGTCGCAGGGTTCCCGGGCGAGACTCGAGCCGGTTGTACATAACCGAAAATGGCGATCTGCACCTCGCAAGACTCGGTCGGCACGTCGGAGTAAATATCGAATGCTACGTTCCAGGAAAAGGAAGGGGTATAAATTGGTTTTTTAAATTAACGACCAGTAATTTTCATTTTTCAAAATTTAATTTATAAATAAAATGTAAATGAATTTAAATATAATAAAATATTAAATAACTAAAAAATTCGTCTTCCCGACGTACTGAAGAACCTAGAGTTCTACTGCAGTTCTACCTGTGAATTCAAAGAAATAATATTCACGTTATCGAGTTAAATTCCGTTCTTTGTTATGACTAGACATCGGATGTTTAGAAAATTACATGTTTTATTCTAATGAACATTTGTAAATGTTTTTGCCGTAAATGCAAGAATTATGAAAAATTAACAGTTCTAACGAATATTCATTTTGTTTATTTTCACGTAATTGTATTTTAAGGCATACTTAATTTTCTAAGCTTTTTCTTGAAATTTAATTATATTTTCTTACAGCCTTGTTTAAAAGTTTGCGTTTAAGCCATGTTGACTTTTCCTAATCCTAGTCGTTCAGTATCAAATCTCCATTTTTTGTCTAGTTCTACACCGAGGATGTTATTTGTGTTTGAATTTCATATTCTACATCTTAAGAGACCAAGAGCTTGCCTTTTTCTCTCTTAGACAATTAGAACATTCATTTTTGTCATTTCTAGTAGTATACTAAATTACAATATTTGGTATTTTTCTATTGCTCAGGTATGTTATAAAATCATTAATTTCCCTCTATTTTTTGGTGTAAATACAAATGTTCTGTTAAATTTAGATACAAGGGCAATGAAATATGTTAGTGCCTTTCCCTTTCACTTTTGTATTTTTGTTGCCTTTTTCCTATTTATTTTTTCATTTTTGTGCTTTTCAGTTTTGTAAAATGCAGGTTTTAGTTTACCATCCGATACCTAGTAATAACATATGTGTGGAATACTTACAAAATTATGATGAATCAGTAAGATATCATCCACCTTATCTGACTCCAAGCAGGATCTTTTGCTTGACAACAAGTGCCCAGCAAGGCTAAAATTTCTTTCGCTGGCAGCACTAGTAGCAGGAATACAAAGAACTCTTCTGGCGACAACTGATAGTTTCGGAAAAGCCTCTGCGTGTTTTTTCCACCACTTCAAAATTTCCCCTTCGGCAGAATGGCATTCAGATTTAGTGAGCAAAAGGTATCTATGTAGCTCATCATGAAGGACTTGCCCATCTTCTTCGTCCTCATCCGAACTCCAGTTCAATTTGGACTTCTTAACGGGTTGTTCACTGTTTACTTCACTGTGTTCTGAAAATGTAAGGAAAACATTGGTACTGAATTCTTGTCCCCTTACAATTTGCCCAAGGCTTAGTGAGAAAAGAGTGATTACAGCGAAACTATTTACAGAAAATTCCAATATATTCAGCAAAACTTTATCAAAATGAAATGTGGAAATTTAATACTGCTAACTGAAAAGACTCTCAAAACAGCTGTTGCTACTTTAAGTTACTGATGGCAGAAACCGCACCGTTCCGGTGCTAAAAGTACTGCAGAAGTAGGTGTCAGGTAATAATCGTTCTAAATATTCGTAATATTCATTCTAAGAAGTTGCAGAAGGACACAAATACTTAGTAATTCATTTGTTTGCTAATTTATTTCTAAACAATAAATTAATAAAAAATAACCAATTTATTTCAGTGAAGTAAGCTTACCATTAACTGCCACTTCTGAGCACAATCTCCGAACTTCAGTATAAGCGACTTGCTTTTCTTCAGATGTCAATTTCCTCAAATGTCGCCTTGATGGCCACAGAACCGTGGCAACATAATGCATTTTATCTATGTAGCACTTCTCTCTTACGAAATGCGCTGCTCTCCTTTTAAGTTTTTCCAGAATCTATAAAGGATGGAAACATGCACATAATTTCATTAAAGTAATTTGTTGGCACTTTGAAAATTATCATAATGTTTGAAAATATTACTTACTTCATTGTCGCTGTCTTTTGGTTCACAATGATCCAACAGTCTTCTGTACCAGGGCAACACACGTTCAAGAGTGGTTATTTTTCCCTTTTCTAAATCTAAACTAGCTTCTCTAAAGGGAGTAAGAAAATCTATCAATATTCGCACGCATTCTTCATTAAAATTTTCTAAGAGTTTCGATTGTCTGCGGGATTCTAGAAGCTCTCGAATCTCTTGAATTTGACTTATAATGGAAATGAGCATCAACAATACACTATTCCATCGCGTTACCGCTTCTTGTCTGACGGAGTGTTCCAGTCGCGCCGAGTCACCCGACCTCTTCAAATAGCCTACTATAGCTCTTGCTGATTGTAGACAAGACAATACTTCAGGAGTTTCTTCTTCTAAAAAGTTGTCTTGAAATGTGTGTCGAAGGGCAGTCATGAGGCAGTGGTCAAAACAAGGCAAACGGTTGTAACATTCAAGTGCCTTTTTCATATTAGCTCCTTGGTCGGTAACAAAGTGACATTGTTGAAGGGTATGCCTGTCAATTTCTAGATCGAGCAATCTCTCTTCAATTTCGTGCCGAATGTTCTCTCCTGTCTTCGGCACATCTGGAAATTCATTTGTTACCAAAACTAGTGTGTCTAGGTCCCAGTCATCATTGATATAATGTGATGTCACAGTCAAAAAATGTCTCTTCTTGTAATTGTCAGTCCACAGGTCGGCGTCTAAAGCACACATCTTTTATGGCACTTTTTAGTTTGGGAATCATTGTCGCCCGTATTTTGTTGGCCTTTTCTTTGACGTGTCTTGACACGGTGGTAGGATGTGGAAGAACGTCTTCGACATTGACTTTCCCATGTGTGGCGCCAACGTTGATGAATGTCTGCGAATAGTTTTTGAACCCAATTTTCCCACAAGTATTAAATGGCAGTAAATCCATTCCAATCATATCTACTAATTTATCAACAACACGTTGCTTTACACTGCTCAATACTGTAAGTGCAACTTGCCGGTGATCTGATGCGCAATTGCTTTTGCAGTGCCGAATCATACCTGACGTACTTGACTGGTATGTTAGAACCGTCTCACACGTAGTACACTGTACAAACCCAGCAGGTTCCTGAGTGGCAGCATCCACTACAAGTGAGAACTTCTTCCAAGCTTCACTTTTCCCCTCTTCTGACACGTTTTTCTTTTTTAGGACTAACAAGCCGCTTCTTATTTCTTCCAAAACATTTCTCTTCCGTTCTTGACTAATACGTTTACGAACCTCAGCAACGCTTGGTTGCTCCATAACGCCGACTACACCGCTCAAAACTCAGTCGGAAACTGATTACGAATGAAAAATCCTCCGGTTTCGCGTTCGGCGAGTATGACGATTATACGAGTATGGCGGTTTTTACAGAACTGCGTTTGAAGTAAATCAGCTGTTACGGTGTCGTCCAAACGGAAGGCTCAACGCCATTATGACGTCACTGAAGTGACGTGTAAGGTTCCGATTGGACGGCTCCGTAACACTTGATCAAATTTCAAACGCAGCAATGTAAATATCGCAGTGTTATCGAAATCACTCATTAATAGACATGTCATCAGTAGCTTACCCAATGGGAGGGAGTCTAAAATTGAAACGAAAAATAATCGAGTAATTTAAAAATATTGTACTGTATGTAAATACTAGCTGACCCGGCGAACTCTGTTCCGCCTTAACAGCCGGTCCCATCTTTTTCTCGCGACGCACTCACTGTGAGAAACTGTACTATCCTTGTTGCACTGCGTACGTGCAAAAACGTGCGTTCTCACACAGGAACGCTGTCGAACGGGATAAACAGTATCCTATGTCCGTCTCCTGGCTCTAAGCTTCCTGCTCACCAAATCGGTACAGCCGTTCTTGAGTTATAAATAGTGTAACTAACACGACTATATGCAGATATAACGGCGAACGAAAGGCGGCTATCATTATCGCCTTCTGTTATCAGTGCGGCGTTACAACAATGGGTTACAACAGGCAACAATGACCGCTAACATGCGAAATCACGCGAAAACGTGCGAGAACGTGCAAAAACGTGCGTTCTCACACAGGAACGCTGTCGAACGGGATAAACAGTATCCTATGTCCGTCTCCTGGCTCTAAGCTTCCTGCTCACCAATTTTCAGCCAAATCGGTACAGCCGTTCTTGAGTTATAAATAGTGTAACTAACACGACTTTCTTTTATATATATAGATAATACTACTCAAAACATTTTATTTCGTGAATACATGCTTTTGACGAATTTAACATTATTATGACGAATATAACATATAATTATGTTAAATATTGTGTGTATATAATAGTTAATATATTTCGAATAGTGATAGTATTTCGAATTATTGAAATTCCTTGTGTAGGGCAGCGAGTTGAATAGGCTGATTTGAAGTGGGCGTTGTTGTTTCGCCGACGACTGAGTCGACCAATTCAGAGGCCATGGAGGCTTACATCAACTGTTTCACAACAAATTAGTATGCCCAATGACGATAAGACATTTTTACGCAAGGAAAAATAGTACCTTCTGTTTTGTTTAACATAAACGTTTTTGTCATGTACTCGTGTAATTATGGTCCAATGTTCATTGTGTTTAATATTCCACCTTATTTTCGGATTTGTAAGAAACTTAAATGACATTACCATTGGTACGAAACTAATTATTTTCACTTCACCAATATTTTTGTGCTTTTATATAGCGATGGTACTTATTTTTCCCTTCAATGATTTAGATTCATGAATAGAAAACAGAAATATCAATTTATTTTTTGTAGAGGCTGATGTTTCTACGGTATACACAGATTAGAACAATGGCAACTTATTTTTATTAAATTTAAAATATTTCCAATTTCAAAATCAGAAAGAAAAATTGTTTTTTTCAACCAATTAATCGTTCAATTGAAATTTTATTTTGTTTCGATAATAATTAATCAATTAGAATTAACTGAAAGAGTTTTGCGATCATTACGCGTGACGACTTTAAATCCCGTAGTTGCGCCGAGCGGCGAAGCTACCGAGCGTCCGTCGCCGGTCGAGCGGTCGAGCGCTCGCCGCAGCTCGAGTCTCGGCGACGCCCGACTGTTTAGGAGATAACCGAGAGCCGAAAGACGGCCGGTCGAAATGTCTGTTGAACTGCTATCTCCTTCCCCCCGAACAAGGTCCCCCCCCTTCCGCCGGGCGTCGGCGCGGAGTGCGAGAGTCTCGAGCGGTTGTTTTCGCCAGATTGCAGACCTCTACTTACTACATATTGGAACCAGATTTATCCATTTCCTTACGAGGACCTGGCAATATGAGTTTTTTCGGAAGAAAAATAGCCGTTTTCCGGCGCACGATTACAACAATTTCTCTTATTAAGAAGGCAAGAAAGTAAAATAATTAAAAACATAAATCATAGTTCTTAGTAGACTTTCTATTCAGGTATTTGGTGTAGCATACATGATAAAAGTTCTGGTGCATAGCAATCAATACACCTGAACAACATGTAAATAAATTACAATGTGCCACCCAAAACACTAACATCCTAACTTCGACTCGGCGCCTTCCAGAGCAACTAACTAAACCTGTGCAGCGAGATTAAGCACGCAAACCAACAAGTAAAACTGCATCTGAGATAAACAAATATCACTCTTCTTTAACCAAATTGCCTGTCTGCAAAACACTTCACTCGGCATATTCTCCTTATCAACCTTCTTGGAAAACTTACACTTGGTATTGTCTTGGCACGACACATCAACTCGAATCCCATGCCGGCTCTTGCCAAAACCCCATCCTTTTCATCTTAATTTCTTCACCCTCCAGTCCTACACCAAGTCTGCGTACCCCTCCTCTGATTCTCCCATTCCCAGTATCAATTCCTCCCAACCTACAGGCAGATGAAAGCAGAAAAACATCCGTGTAGGTGGTTGCAAATGATTCACATGCAGCACCATAACGTACCAACTTTTTGAAATAAAACTGAATGTATCGAGGCAGCTTCACAGAGCGAGTTAAATAAAATGGATGTTCTTTGTTTTACAGAATATTGGTTATCTCGTTATGAACATAATATTTTCCGAATTCCAGACTTTGATCTTACAGACTATTATTGTTGAGAAAGGGGATTAAATAAGCGTCCTGCATAAGGAGTTATGTGTATTTACGTTAGGATTGATACCTTTTGTATATCCTTGACGGAATTAAATGTGTATTCACTTGAAATAGTTTTGAAATGTCTATCATACATCTTCCTGCGCTTAAAATTATTCTACCTTATTCTACAGGTTTCCAACAAAACGAGCTATAGATTAAACCACTTTTTTAGAAAATCTAGAGGTAACTAAGTAAGGTCAGTTATCGCTCTTTTGAATCCACTATCGTATGCGGATACTTTATCATTTATTTTCTGGCCTAATTTTGCGGAAAAGGGCAGTTTCTCAATGTAATTAATTCTTTCAGTTCAGATATAATAATAGATACAGTACATTCAGAAGTGCATGTATAAACAAAATAGAAAGCTGGACATGGAAATTAATACAAATAAGTGCAAAGCTTTTAGTTTGACTATGAAAAAAGCAGAATATTTTTCGTACTTCCTGAAAGGGGAGTTTATTCCCAGGGTAATATCAAATACCTAAGTAAATCCTTTGTGGGAAAATATTTTCAGGGAATACCGATATCCATAGCTATGACACTTGTTGCGGTAATCAAATTTATCAGGTCAGTACCTGTTGCCCACTAAAAATATTTGCATATAATACATGCTCATTATTTTGCAACGCATAGTCTGGTGACATTAAACCATTAAAATCGATACACAAGTTTAAGTACCAAGTAAAATCTTTTCTACTGCAAAGCTGTTTCTGTACAGTTAGAGGCTAGTAGTCTCATCCAATTTTCTGATGCTTTGAATAAATGTTAAGATAACCCCCTAGTTTTGCTTGCGGTTAGAAATGCAGCTTTACTGTGTGTTAAGTTTTGTTGACTTCAGTGGGGGAATGTAGCGTAGCGTGCAGATTCCACTTCTCGCCATTGTACATCAGTGTGTTGTGCCTTTTTTGACGTTAAATAAATAAAAGGCCCTGGTTTTGTGGTAATTAATGCATTGATATATTTACGAATATAAGAATCCGTATCCAATATATGGATTCTTGGGAGATTTATATGTCTAAACATGTGTGATTAGTTAGCCTAACTTTACTTTCTCGTTACCGCGGTAGGGAGAATGTAACGTAATGCTGCGCGAAAAAACTGCGAATTTTCGGCAGAAAAAAACTTATTAGAGAGTCCTGGCAAAGAAAAGTTGCATAAATCCAGATGCTAAATTTAGAAAAATTCTTTAACACGTGGTGTAGCCAGAATCCATGTTTTATGAATCCTTGATACCGACAAATCGATTGACGGAAAAACGTGTCTGTGAACAACGCTAACCGAACGAACGAAAACCGTTCAGACGATTTTCTACAAAATTGATATTTCCCATTCGATTTGCCTAATGTCGCGGCCCATTGAATTTCAAATCGATATTTTAATTTACTTTACATGAAGCCCCTGGGACATTTTCAAAATTACAAAAAAGGATCCATAGTTTTTGGTAAACTTTTGTTGTTTGAATAGTGTAAAGAACGTTTAAGAGAATTGTGCAGGTCTCATCTTCGTTGAATGCTCTGATTTTTCGAAATTGGAAAACTTAAAAAAAAATTTTAAAAAAATCAACGTCTTTCTACATCTAAAATATTAAAGATGGAGATTTTCCCCCTTAGTAAAATCTGTTCCTTAAAGATAGATTTTGAAATAAGGTCCTGTACAATTTTTCGAAAATTTCAGTATTTTTCGCGTAATTTTGTGTGAAATATGGGCAATTTTTAATTTTTGTTTAAACTTTTTTCTCATAACTTGCTTCATCCTCTTTTTATGAAATTTTGTTGGTGGATAGTCTGAAAGGACGTTTGAGAGAATGGTGTAGGTCTAATGTTGGTTGAAAACCCTGATTTTGCAAAAATTGAAAAAATATAAAAAAGTTTTGGCGTCTCCCTACATCTACAATCATGAAAATACAATTTTTTAAAAAAATGTGTTCATCAAAAACATCCTCAAATATGGTCACGTTGAATGTTTTTGAAATATGAGTATTATTTTGTGTAATTTGGCGACATTGTCGCCCGTTCCCAATTTACAGTGCTTCGTAGAACGTAAAATGAATTCTGATGCTAGGCAGTAGGATGCTACATAAGTTAGAATTTGTATATTATTTCATATTTCTTTGTGCGCTTCAAGCTTTTGTTATAAGTTTTAAAATCAATCTTTTAGAAATTATTTAAAATCTATTTTAAAATGCGTTCTTTAATTTAGTTAAATGTGAAAACGAATTGATGATTTAGCTTGCTTAATAAGCTGTGGTTTGAAAAGTAATGCTTGTAAAAACCTAGTAATTTTGATGAATATACAAATATATTTAATTATTATATTTTTCCATCCATTTTCATTTTCTTGCTAGTGGTATCAACAATGCTAATTGGCAAAATGTGAATCCCGTACGAATTAGCTGTTATTGATTATCATTGATGTAACACCGCATTGATAACAGAAGGCGATAATGACAGCTGCGTTTCTTTTGCGTTAATATAAACTTATAATATTATTTACAGCTAAAATATGCTTCGTGCAGCGTTGCTACATCGTTTATGAAGAACAGAAATATACGGCTACATCGTTTATGTAGAACGTAATATGAATTCAATGCGAGAAAGCTGTTTTCATTTAAGCATTTGAAATGTATGAATTTTTGCGCTTAATTTAAGAATTTTTCAGAAGGTAGTTGAAGTGTAAGACAGAAATTGTCATATTAGAATATTACATAGCTATTAACAATAACGTGAGAAAGTACGTGGTGTTTTATCATCACTAGTTTAAATCTAATTTGTAGATTGGGTTGAGTTTCGGTTACAAGCAGGCCTTCAGCAAGTCAGTGGCTCGCCAAGCTGTTTCAATCTAGCTGCAGCTAGATTCCCACAAGCCCAGAAACTCTCCCGCAAGCTGCGTTGTAGCCGGGAGGGTGGATGTCCTTCGGCAGCAGGAGAAATGGATTCGGGAGGGGACTGGGGGTGGTTGAACGAATAAAGCCATTGGCTGTGGAGCACATGGCACAGGAGCAACACATATTGTCTTTTGCTTTTCGGTCTTTGTAGAAGGGCAAACTCGTAAGACGACACTAATAGAATACGAAAGTTACATAATAGATTTAGTTATTTTAAGACCATTGTTAGTAATATGAAACTTTCTGCTAATACTTTAGTTACGGAGATCGTAAATGTTATATTACAATTGCAGTGGGAAATTGAATATTTGCTTATTGAAACGCATCTTAAAAAAAATCTTGATTGTTGCTTCAAGAAATTGCTGAAACATTTGTATAACGTAAATATTTTATTTGAATTTGTAAATACGTTTTCCTCATCCCCCTTCAAATTGAACATATTATTATGTGTAATCCTGAGAAAAAGGTTTGTAGAAAATTTAGCAAGTTAGCTACAAAATTTTGTGGAAGAAAACTTTCATTCCACGTCATCACTCAACATCTGTGTAACTGGTTTGATGTAGTTAGGTCTACTGATAGAAAGTCCACTACTCAGTAGTGGGTTCAAGGTAACTGGAAGTTTGTTGCGAAGGTCTAATATGTTACAAGGTCCAATAAGACGGTCTAAAATTAAAATCCTGATTGTACAGGTTAACTGGCATACAGGAGTCCTAATAGCTATGGACAGAGAGGTCAAAAAGATAAGTCAGTTTCTATTTCTTGGACATTTGGTTAATTAGTACGAACGTCACAATATATGTATATATTATGTACATTCCATTTCAATTCTTGGCCTCTGTTTATCAATAGAACAAACACCATCAGCATCAAGGTTTCCTGCCTTGATGCTGTGATTATGCGAAACCTCGTGGTCATCCTGGTTTGCCTGCGATGACAAACTTCATTTATCATCGCGCTGCAATTGAATCGTTATTTCAGAAACCAGTCAAGCTACACACAGACTAAATGTAGGAGTTGTATTTTATTTTATTTTTGCTGAAAGTAGAATATATTTTATTAACTTTAATAAAGAAAACGTGTGCCCTACGAAAATATTCTACCATTTGATGTGTGACATCCAAACCTTTGATGTGTGACTGGTTTCTGAAATAAACGATTCAGTATCGGCGAACTTTAATATATATTAGATAGTATTTTGTAAATAGTATTTTACTACTTACTATTTACAACTTATCAATAATAATAATAATAATAATAATAATAATTAATCATGTTATAAATTACAATTTAATATATGTGAATAGCTTTGAGTGTATGAGATTCATCTATTAAATGACTTTTTACTAATTAATTCCTTTTATTACAGATTGGTCAAAGTAAATGAAACTCTTTCAAATGTGCTTGGTAGCAAAGAAATTGAAACTATACAATGGGATGAATTATTCACTAAAGTTATTAGTCGAATGACTCGGTCCTACCAAATGTCCTTTTCTGGTCAAAGTTCCGTTTTGAATAAGGGCAAACTAGAACCTATTGACATTCAAGTGGGAAAGAGGACAGGAAATAAAAAGGTATGTACTGCATTTTATAAAAGGGATTTTTGCATTGCACACTCCCAAGTATTTTGTTCTTGTAACTATTCTTGGTACCTTTTCAGAATAGTCGTGTAGATGTGTTAATAATATTTTAATTCATTTAAAATATCAGTATTAGTCCAGCAATAGCTGGAGCAAAGCTGCAATAAAGAGTAAGTTATTTCACCGGGAGAGAAGAGGGGCACACATTCAGGCAAAGCCAAAATATCAATCAACTGCACACAAGCTACTGACAGCACACGCAGTCAATTTAAAACGAGTTTCATATTTAGATGATGAAACAGAATTTCATTGCTCTACAACCCAGCTCTAACATCAACGAATTCAAGCACAAACAGGACAGGAAGCACGTCAAAAAAGAAACACGTAAAGCTGCTTATTCTAGCCCACCTGAGAAGACATTCTTGCTGATCCAGAAAAACGGGTACTAGTTTTAGGAGACAGCCGTGGCCGCCATCTTTCCTCCATTTTTAGTGGAAAGTTACACTCCAACTACTCATTTCATCTGTTTTGAAACTTAACGGGAGTGGCTCACCTACACGAAGACACTGACTAATCGGGACACTGGCATTGTAGGAGACAGAATGAAATTAAGTTGGGCGGTCACTTTGCACCTGAACAAGACGTAAAACAAATTACAATGATCCGCCCCAAAACACATTGTAGTCTCAACTCTCCCTTCTGATACAACAGGCCAGCACTATACAGGAATATTAAGCACACCAGCCAACTATAAAAGAACTCTATCTGAAAGAAACAAATGTCACTCTTTTTAAATTAAGTTCTTCTCAGCAAAACATCACCCGGTTTCGTCACAAGAACCTTGCTGGAAGACACACTCGGTAGTGAGCTGGGTCGATATAAATCGATACGATCATCCCACGCATTCTCCAACCAAAAACCCATCCCTTTAATCTTCCTTTCTTTCCCCTCTCCCACCCCTATTTGGAATCCTCTCTACCTCCTCCTCCTTCTGAACCAACTCCCGTTTTTTCCAATTCCTATTTCCTTACAATCTGTTACTGCTGCGACACGTTACAACCTTCGGCAACGCCTTCCGGGTAAAAATGGAGTAATAGGTAGCAACTACTGTCACGCCGAAGAAAAACGTCCACGTAGGTACTTGCAAATAATTCACATACTGCACCATAATGTTCATCTTTTTCAAATAAAAGTGAATTTATCGAGGCTGATCTAAATGCGTTTTAAATCAAGTAGATGTTCTTTACTTTACAGAACATTCGTCGCGTCCTAATGAACGTAGCATTTTCCAAAATCCAAACTTTTACAATACAGGCTATTGTTGTAGAGAAAGGGAATGAAATAAGGGTCCTGCATAAGGAGGTTCTTGTATTTATGTAATAAATTATATAGATTCTACTTCCCTGATGGAATTAAGGGTGTACTCATTTGGAAATGTATTTGAAATGATCTTTCATCTACCTACTATCAAAATTATCTTACTTTGGATATGCAGGCCCCCAACAAAGCGAACTACAGATTACACCATGTTCCTAGAAACTAGAAATAACTAAACGAAGTCGGTAATCGGTCTTTTGAATCTATTGTTGTATGCGGAGATATCATCATGGATTTCTGGCGGAATCTCGCGAAAAATAACTAAATTTCATTAATTTCTTTAGTTCATTTATTACAATAAATGTACCTACACGAACCACACTTAACTAAAAGAAGAAATTCGAGCAAAATAATTGACAAAACCGCTACCAGATATGAAATTATAACGAAAGAATTAGGATAAGAGATCACGAAGCACAAATTTCTTCTGTTGTAAGAAATCTTAACATTGACACATTAAGTAATACCTATATGTGTAGATTATTTTATAAAATTAAAATAAAATTATATACTTGCCGCAGGAATCATGGGACACTGTTTACAAATACTGAAGACACAAATGGAGAATGATAAACATAATTCATTTTTCTGGACGGTTTCTTTACATTTTAATACGTTCTTTCCTGTTAAAACAGAAAATTAAACATTTCACTCAAAAGCGCGAAGAATTAGAACATGTACAAACCAAACAAATTCTTTATTTCATTATTAATCATCATAATATATCTCAGGATTTCCAGCTCTACTTTAAAAAATACAAATCAGTATCGAGAAAAGTTATAAAGCAGGCTTAACTCATGAAACACTATATGTAAAACCAAATAAGACAAAAGCAGTGTGGAATGTGATAAAGAAAATACGACCATACTAACTAGAAAACGTTTAAAGAAGGTTTTAAGAGAACGACAGAGAAGTGATCTGACAACATACATATGCTGCACAGAATCGGCGTCACGGATAAGGAAGATTGCCCATACTATCAACACAGCCAAGAAGATGGTTCGAATGTGAAAGGTGGCTGACAAAACGCACAATTCTAGAGAGAAAAATAGGCCCAATCTACCCTCAGACTTAATCAATACCATGTAAGATCCAGACAATCATGGAACATGTAGCAGTATACGCAAGGGAAGCCCTGCAACAGAAGAGGAAAGAAGAAAGTGACTGATGACTGCAGGACACCACAAAGCACACGGCATTGATGTTTCATTGAAGCCATGAAACGAAGAACAACGCTTAAAAGTGCCAAATTAAAGTACCCGTCCTGAAGAAATGCTGAATAATCGTACTGGGAGAAAATGAGAGGATTATGAGGTTCGTGTTTTTAGTAGGTGCTAGCCTCACACAGGTGTCTGTTAGATTTTCCATAGTATTCTCACAAAAAACTATTACTACTTGTACCGGGTGATCAGTATAAAACGCAACCCCCAACAGGCAGTGCGAACTGCACTGGCAACCATGTTTGAGCGGGTCGGGTAGCGGTTGGTGGTTTCAAGCAGGTAAACTGACGGGAAGTACGCTTAATACCCTCTCTCACTAACGCCACCCTGAGGAGGAGAGCAGGTGACCGCCGAGTTCAAAGAGAGAGGCACTTGTTTGGAGTCGAAAGAAAATTGAATTGTCAAGAACGACGATTCCTTCGTATATTGTTTAAAAGCGAAATAAACTTGGCATGCAAAATATACATTGAGGTAAAGAGTATAGCCGAATAAAGCGTTGAAAAGTGCTCCCAAACAAAATCGATAATAGCGATGCTCGTTTGAAAGAGAATACAAAATGACGTAGATTCACTAAAAATTAACCTCCTAGGGCGATCTGTTGGAGAGATACAACGAGAAACGTGTTTTGCATGTTATATAACATGAAAACTGTTCAATTTGAAGGTATTTTTGTCAACTAATTTTGACGTCAAATTCATATAGAAAAAAATTAAATTCATTTTGAACGTGGTAACATTAGAGTACTGTCTCAATTTTCCCCCTAAAATGGGTCTTATAACATTTTATAACATATTTTTTTCAGATTTTTAACAATGTGGACGGTAGTGAAAAAAATTAAAACCATTTTTTCAGTTTAAACATTTGAAATTCGCGCCAAAATGTGATTGGAAAAACTTGTTTCGCCAATATTTGAACAGTTTGTTGAAATAATTGAAAGGTCTTGCTTACCATGATGATTTAGGACTTTTTGCTGACAAATGTTTCTTTTATGTCAAAATATTTATATTACCGAAATAAAATTATCAATCCCCTTTTGTTTTTAGATTTATCTATTGTTTCTTATACAAATCAAATTACTCGGTTTTAGGTATATTAATCATTGACAATTAATCATGGTCACTTTCTTCAATAACTGGGATCACGTATTTTTTTATAAACAGTCTACTCAAAAATATTTTTTTTCAACATTTCTATTTAAAAATACCTGTTTAACAATATTCGCCAAGTAACTAGCGTGTGCCAAATGCGTGTTTAAATGATCGCAGCTATGTGGGAGCAGCATCCGAAGGTGCCACTTGCGTTCGCTAGTTGACCATATCGTTTCCCTCCCGAAATTCCCATGCTGGAAAGAGAAGGGTGGGATCGGTGGTGCATAGATTTTTGCTCGTTCTGCATAGCACCAGTTTCCGTCATGAAACATGTGACCATTTCGTTTGAAAAGCGAGACCAGATGTCGGCCGCTATGTTTCATGGAGTGAAAGAAGTGTTGAAAACCTTTTTTTAAAGTGGTATAAATAGACAATTTGAACGGTGACTGACCAACAATAACACTATGAAAGGGTAATTGCAATAAAAGATGTAACATTTAAAAAAGTGCTTATCAGTTTGTTTCAATGACTTATAACCGTGATAATTTTGGCATTTAAAATTGACGCTAATATTGTGACGCACACTGGTGCCTGAAGCTCATTGGCTAAAGTCGGATGCGCAAGAGGCCACCCATATCTTTCCACCGAGAATGTTCCGATTGAGTTTGATACTTAATCTATGGAACACCTATAAGATTTCGAGTTCGTATGTCGTGTTTAAATCTGTGTGTAACTATGGGTTAAACCGTTTCTTCAAATCACATGTAGGCGCGAATTTCAAATTTTTAAACTGAAAAAATTGGTTTTAATTTATTTTTCACTACCGTCCACATTGTTTAAAAATCTGAAAAAATATATGTTATAAGACCCATTTTAGGGGAAAAAATTAGACAGTACTCTAACATTATCACGACCAAAATGAATTTCAAAAAAAAATTTTTTTCTATATGAATTTGGCGTCAAAATTCGTCGAAAAAAATACCTTCAAATTAAACTATATTTTCCCGTCTCTGCAAGTTTTTCAGTCTGATACACGCCATAGATGCTAAGAAAAAAATAAAACATTCAAAACACGTTTCTCGTATCTTTGCAACAGATAGAAGGCTGATTTTATGTGAAGCTATGTTATTTTGTATTCTGTTTCATACGAGCTTCGCGATTATCGATTTGGTTCGGGGGCACTTTTCACCGCCTTATTCGGCTATACCCTTTAATAGTAAACTTTGCTTGTTTTAGATTCATAACAAGATACATACGCTCCAGAACATACGCTTCAGAAATGTACATGTTTTAAACTTTTCTGTTTTACATAAATATTAATAAATTCAGATTCGCTGAACAAATGTTTATTATTATTATTATTATTATTATTATTATTATTATTATTATTATTGAATAAGGTTACTTTAAAAATAATTATCTAATTAAAATATAATAAAAATTAATTTCTCAATTTATTCTGATACGATTCCGCCGTTACTGTTTCTTTGAAAAACAACAGACCAATTAATCTGCGTCGATAAATGGCACGCCATACTCCAATCTTTTTTTAATGCTTTGATCTTTCGGTACCCCTATATACTACTGCTTTTCTGGTTAACATATCCATCCAGATGAAGCCAAACCTCATCACTAATAAACACTTTATCAAGTGCATCAAGACCGCCGTAGCCAATTACAGTAATTCGCCGTAGCGAATTACAGTAATTCATGCAGAGCAGCCCCATCGGGAACCTTGAGCTCTTGAGAAGTCTGCAGTTTCAATGCGCACAAGTTCAATTTTTCACTCACTCGAGCACTCGTTAAATTTTTTCTGGCACAATGTGCACTTCCAAACGAGAGATTACATTGCTCCTGGAGCTTCTATATCATTTTTCGGGGGGAAGTTGAAAGAACATCCCGAACTTCCTCTAGTTTTCGCTGTGCGAGTACTGTGTTTTGGTGACAACAATTGTGCTCCAGAAATCTACATTTTGAATGTGCATTAAAAATTATTAATGCCAGATCCATAGAAGAAATTTATTATTACTATTATTTCTGTTATTAATTATTATTTTTATTGAAATAATGTTACTTTGAAAATAAAAGTAGTTTTTAAAGAGTGGGCTCAGTATTCAGTAATTAATAATCACCGGTGAAATAATCAGTGAAAGTTAATCACTTTAATGATACATCACAGCCTTGTCCTTCATCCCTATTATGTAACCTTAACATAAAGGTTTTGGAATTCCCTGCAACAAAAATAACAAAGGTAGTTAGGTAATCAGTAAAGGAGAAAAAGGAAATTACTTACTATGAATAAAGAAGAAGAAAGTATGAATTACACATTGGTGTCGGAAACAAACCTCTGAAAATAATATTCAAAATGCCCTCCATTTGCTAACAAACAAGCATTAACTCGCTTCAGAATATTTGCTGCAGCGAGATGTACAGTTTTTCCATCAATCATGTGAATCGCTTCTTCGATGTTTCTTTGGAGCTCATCGAGATTAGCTGGTTTGTTTGCATAAACTTTACTTTTGAGGCATCCCGAAAGATAAAAATCTGGTGGTGACAAATCAGGCGAACGAGGGGGTCACAACCCTCGAGAAATTACTTTGTTCCCTAAAAGCTCTTTTAGAAATTGCATTGTCGACTTGGCAGTATGTGATATCGCCCCATCCTGCTGAAACCAACAATTTCTCTCATCCTTTTCTAGAAGGGATACAAAATGTCTCGGTATATTCTGATATTATCCGCCGTCACTGTTTCTTTGAAAAATAACGGACCAATTATTCTGCGACAAGAAATCCCACACCATACTCGAATTTTCTTTTAGTGCAGTGGTCTCTCGACTGTTTCCTGTGGTCTCTCAGTACTCGAGAGTCTACGATTTTGCTGGTTAACATATCCATCCAGATGAAACCAAGCCTCATCACTAAAAAATACGTTATCAAGTGCGTCAAGACCTTCGCTAACAAAACGACGTAGCAAATTTCAATAATTCATGCGAGCAGCCCGATGAGGTTACGTTATGTACTGATCAGCCGGTACTACTACAAATAGTACTATTTAATATTTATATACTAATATACTATTTACTATTTTCACTATTACTACTAATTTTACTATTACTACTGCTTTTACTATTACTACTGCTTTTACTATTACTACTGCTTTTACTATTACTACTGCTTTTACTATTACTACTGCTTTTACTATTACTACTGCTTTTACTATTACTACTGCTTTTACTATTACTACTGCTTTTACTATTACTACTGCTTTTACTATTACTACTGCTTTTACTATTACTATTGCTTTTACTGTTACTATTGCTTTTACTGTTACTATTGCTTTTATTATTACTATTGCTTTTACTGTTACTATTGCTTTTACTGTTACTATTGCTTTTACTATTACTATTGCTTTTACTATTACTATTGCTTTTACTATTACTACTGCTTTTTTCTCTTACCGCTGCCGTTACTGTTGCCACTGCCGCCGCTGCTACTACTACTGTCACTAGTATCACTAGCACTACTACTACTACTACAACTACTGTCACTAGTACCACTGGCACTAGTACCACTGGCACTAGTACCACTAACACTTACTACTGTTACTATAACTGTTACTACTACTACTATAACTGTTACTGTTACTACTACTATAACTGTTACTGTTACTACTACTATAACTGTTACTGTTACTACTACTATAACTGTAACTGTAACTACTACTGTGACTGTAACTACTACTGTGACTGTAACTACTACTGTGACTGTAACTACTACTGTGACTGTAACTACTACTGTGACTGTAACTACTACTGTGACTGTAACTACTACTGTGACTGTAACTACTACTGTGACTGTAACTACTACTGTGACTGTAACTACTAGTGTGACTGTAACTACTAGTGTGACTGTAACTACTAGTGTGACTGTAACTACTACTGTGACTGTAACTACTACTGTGACTGTAACTACTAGTGTGACTGTAACTACTACTGTGACTGTAACTACTACTGTGACTGTAACTACTACTGTGACTGTAACTACTACTGTGACTGTAACTACTACTGTGACTGTAACTACTACTGTGACTGTAACTACTACTGTGACTGTAACTACTACTGTGACTGTAACTACTACTGTGACTGTAACTACTAGTGTGACTGTAACTACTAGTGTGACTGTAACTACTAGTGTGACTGTAACTACTAGTGTGACTGTAACTACTAGTGTGACTGTAACTACTAGTGTGACTGTAACTACTAGTGTGACTGTAACTACTAGTGTGACTGTAACTACTACTGTGACTGTAACTACTACTGTGACTGTAACTACTACTGTGACTGTAACTACTACTGTGACTGTAACTACTAGTGTGACTGTAACTACTAGTGTGACTGTAACTACTAGTGTGACTGTAACTACTACTGTGACTGTAACTACTACTGTGACTGTAACTACTAGTGTGACTGTAACTACTACTGTGACTGTAACTACTACTGTGACTGTAACTACTACTGTGACTGTAACTACTACTGTGACTGTAACTACTACTGTGACTGTAACTACTACTGTGACTGTAACTACTACTGTGACTGTAACTACTAGTGTGACTGTAACTACTAGTGTGACTGTAACTACTAGTGTGACTGTAACTACTAGTGTGACTGTAACTACTAGTGTGACTGTAACTACTAGTGTGACTGTAACTACTAGTGTGACTGTAACTACTAGTGTGACTGTAACTACTAGTGTGACTGTAACTACTAGTGTGACTGTAACTACTAGTGTGACTGTAACTACTAGTGTGACTGTAACTACTAGTGTGACTGTAACTACTAGTGTGACTGTAACTACTAGTGTGACTGTAACTACTAGTGTGACTGTAACTACAAGTGTGACTGTAACTACAAGTGTGACTGTAACTACAAGTGTGACTGTAACTACTAGTGTGACTGTAACTACTAGTGTGACTGTAACTACTAGTGTGACTGTAACTACTAGTGTGACTGTAACTACTAGTGTGACTGTAACTACTAGTGTGACTGAAACTACTAGTGTGACTGTAACTACTAGTGTGACTGTAACTACTAGTGTGACTGTAACTACTAGTGTGACTGTAACTACTAGTGTGACTGTAACTACTAGTGTGACTGTAACTACTAGTGTGACTGTAACTACTAGTGTGACTGAAACTACTAGTGTGACTGAAACTACTAGTGTGACTGAAACTACTAGTGTGACTGAAACTACTAGTGTGACTGAAACTACTAGTGTGACTGAAACTACTAGTGTGACTGAAACTACTAGTGTGACTGAAACTACTAGTGTGACTGAAACTACTAGTGTGACTGAAACTACTAGTGTGACTGAAACTACTAGTGTGACTGTAACTACTAGTGTGACTGAAACTACTAGTGTGACTGAAACTACTAGTGTGACTGAAACTACTAGTGTGACTGAAACTACTAGTGACTGTAACTACTAGTGTGACTGTAACTACTATGTGACTGTAACTACTAGTGACTGTAACTACTAGTGTGACTGTAACTAATAGTGTGACTGTAACTACTAGTGTGACTGTAACTACTAGTGTGACTGTAACTACTAGTGTGACTGTAACTACTAGTGACTGTAACTACTAGTGTGACTGTAACTACTAGTGGGACTGTAACTACTAGTGTGACTGTAACTACTAGTGTGATCTGTAACTACTAGTGCACTGTAACTACTAGTGTGACTGTAACTACTAGTGTGACTGTAACTACTAGTGACTGTAACTACTAGTGACTGTAACTACTAGTGTGACTGTAACTACTAGTGACTGTAACTACTAGTGTGACTGTAACTACTAGTGACTGTAACTACTAGTGTGACTGTAACTACTAGTGTGACTGTAACTACTAGTGTGACTGTAACTACTAGTGACTGTAACTACTAGTGACTGTAACTACAAGTGTGACTGTAATCACAAGTGTGACTGTAACTACAAGTGTGACTGCAACTACTAGTGCATCATAACTACTAAAGGACTTACAACTACCAGTGACTGTAACTACTAGTGACTGTAACTTACTAGTGTGACTGTAACTACTAGTGTGACTGTAACCACTAGTGTGACTGTAACTACTAGTGTGACTGTACAGTGTGACTGTAACTACTAGTGTGACTGTAACTACTAGTGTGACTGTAACTACTAGTGTGACTGTAACTACTAGTGTGACTGTAACTACTAGTGTGACTGTAACTACTAGTGTGACTGTAACTACTAGTGTGACTGTAACTACTAGTGTGACTGTAACTACTAGTGTGACTGTAACTACCACTGTGACTGTAACTACCACTGTGACTGTAACTACCACTGTGACTGTAACTACCACTGTGACTGTAACTACCACTGTGACTGTAACTACCACTGTGACTGTAACTACCACTGTGACTGTAACTACCACTGTGACTGTAACTACCACTGTGACTGTAACTACCACTGTGACTGTAACTACCACTGTGACTGTAACTACCACTGTGACTGTAACTACCACTGTGACTGTAACTACCACTGTGACTGTAACTACCACTGTGACTGTAACTACCACTGTGACTGTAACTACGACTGTGACTGTAACTACGACTGTGACTGTAACTACGACTGTGACTGTAACTACGACTGTGACTGTAACTACGACTGTGACTGTAACTACGACTGTGACTGTAACTACGACTGTGACTGTAACTACGACTGTGACTGTAACTACGACTGTGACTGTAACTACCACTGTAGTGACTGTAACTACGACTGTAGTGACTGTAACTACGACTGTAGTGACTGTAACTACGACTGTAGTGACTGTAACTACGACTGTAGTGACTGTAACTACGACTGTAGTGACTGTAACTACGACTGTAGTGACTGTAACTACGACTGTAGTGACTGTAACTACGACTGTAGTGACTGTAACTACGACTGTAGTGACTGTAACTACGACTGTAGTGACTGTAACTACGACTGTAGTGACTGTAACTACGACTGTAGTGACTGTAACTACGACTGTAGTGACTGTAACTACGACTGTAGTGACTGTAACTACGACTGTAGTGACTGTGACTACGACTGTAGTGACTGTGACTACGACTGTAGTGACTGTGACTACGACTGTAGTGACTGTGACTACGACTGTAGTGACTGTGACTACGACTGTAGTGACTGTGACTACGACTGTAGTGACTGTGACTACAACTGTAACTGTTACTACAACTGTAACTGTTACTGCTGCTGTGACTGGTACCACCACCAGGGTTGGGCAGTATTGAAATACTTGTATTTGAAATGCGTATTTTAAAGTCATTTTGTATTTGAAATACTATTTTTTATTTTTTCGACGTGTATTTTAGAGATGTAATTAAATACATCAAATAGTAATAATTAAAAATACTTAAAATACTTTAAATACAGATGAAGATACCGAGAAAAATTTTCTTTTAGTTTGATTCTGGTAGTGATTGGACCTCAGTGAAACAAAAATAAAAACTTGTTTCAGATGTTGAATGTTAATTCTAATTTTTAAATTATCTAAATTATTAAAAATGTTGGACAACTCTCTCACAATACAAAAAACATACATTCCTTTTAATACTAGTTTATGGTCATCCGCGCTAGTTGAACGACTGTTTTCCTTTGCGGGTTTCATACATGCGCCAACTACTTTCCGTTGACCAATGGAGACATATGAGGTATCATTTGAACCGTCTCTGTCTCTTGATGGGGAATTGATAATTACTTTTTGGATCTGGCCAAATGATTCTCAGGCGTTTGTTTCGTGTTTTGGCGCTGCAATCTTGGTGAGTATGCCGAGAATTTAACCAACACCACCTAAATAGATCTATGTAGGTGACTTACAGGTTGATTAACCTCCAATATTTCAAAATACCAACGTAGATGACGAGAAAGACGCCGACAGTGATGCAGCAGGAGACGAAGGGCACGACGTAGATGAAGACGCAGCGGAAGACTAAGAGAAAGGCGTAGAGAAAGTGGTAGACGCAGAGGAAGACGTAGAGTAAGTCTTACGAGACACAATAAACGAAGTGAGTGGAGGGTCTATTGATTTTTCCCGGATCAGACGGGCGTGGGTGCAGGTCTCCAAAAAGAACATTGCGGTGTCATCGAGCCATCGCTGCGTCAGGGCTGGGAGGGGTCAGCGTTATGTCTTCAAAAAATATCGAGAAGACGATAATTTTTAAATGAGAAATTTGGATAAGCGAAGTGACCTGGAGGCGCAACAGATAAATGCGTGTATACTAACAACGTCGTGTGATTTTTCAAATATATTTTAAAAATGTGTATGACGACAAATTGAAAGAAAAACTTTTCGAAATTATTCTTGAAGTAAAGTTTGTGAAATATTTACATTACTTATGTTCAGGGCATCTAAAGGTAGACATCGTGCAGTATCACAAAATAATTGAAAAATTTAAGTGGTTATTTCACAAGACTGAGAAGACATGTAAACTGAACAAAGAGAAGTCTGAACCAAAAAAGAAAGAAAAAACAAAAAGAAATGTCAAACAACCAAAGAAAGTTTAAAGTGTCAGCGACGCCACATTCAGCTAGTTGACAAAGTATTTTAGCGAAGTATTTGAATACTAAATTTAAAATATTTTGCTCAACCCTGACTACTACCACTCCTAATACAAGAGGTTGCGCCCGAAATACCTGGTTTCGCCCTACCCACCTACCACAGGTGAGATAGTGGGAGCTGTGTCGTCCGCCGCCACCACCACCACCGCCGCCGCCACCACCACCACCGCCGCCACCACCACCACCGCCGCCACCACCACCACCAATACCACCACCAATACCACCACCAATACCACCACCAATACCACCACCAATACCACCACCACCAATACCACCACCACCAATACCACCACCACCAATACCACCACCACCACCACCACCACCAATACCACCACCACCAATACCACCACCACCACCAATACCACCACCACCACCAATACCACCACCACCACCAATACCACCACCACCACCAATACCACCACCACCACCAATACCACCACCACCACCAACACCACCACCACCACCAACACCACCACCACCACCAACACCACCACCACCACCACCACCACCACCACCACCAATACCAATACCACCACCAATACCAATACCACCACCACCACCAATACCACCAATACCACCACCAATACCACCACCCCCCCAATGAAAAAACATTTGACTGAAGATATGCATATGTAACTTCTCTTTACATACATTTCTTGTGAGACTGTTGTTTATATTCTTTTACAGGTAACCCTAATAAACAACTTAGAATTGTATGGAATTAATCTTACGGAATTTGCTAGAGAATGTCAACACGGGGTTGCAGCGAGCACTAGTATTAGCAATGTCCCAGGGAAGAAAAGCGCACAACTTATGGTGCAAGGAAATCAAGTGCTGTTTGTTGGAAACCTTCTCACAGGTGAGACTATACGAAGATGATTGTGCTTTTATGGAGTATAATTTTTGTTCACAGAACTGACTTCTCAGTTCAGAGTTGGTTTCCTCCGTACTCTTGAAAAATACTGAAATCTAAAAACTATTTTAAACTTAAGTTCCGGAACAACTTTCAGCTTTCAAATATTGAATGATTCATTAGAAAAATGGAGATGATATGAAATGTATTTGGTGTAGCCTAATGTGCATCTTAATCATTTACCTTTTTTTTTTTTTTTTTTTTTTTTTTTTTTTTTTTTTTTTTTTTTTTTTTTTTTTTTGATAAAAAAAAAGTCGCCCAGACTGCAAAAGTACTGTACATGAACTTTAACTTCTTAATTCTTTTTATTAAGACTGCTTTTTTTAAAAGACTGCATTTTAAAAAGATAGAATCATGATTTCCCGTAGTTATCTTTTATTTTGGTTTCAGCACTATCTGAACTTGATCCATACATTTCCTTAGATTTACATCAGTCAAAGACCTTTTCAGTTCGTTTATCCTCGGGGTTGTCCTTAGTAATTATTATTTTTATTATTATTTATTCCTGCAATTAAGCGTACACTTGGTGGTTTAGCAAAAAATAAGTACAAATATAAAAATAGGTAAAACACTATTGGCCTCCTTCTCCACATTGTACCCATCATTTCACATTCTGTCCCTTCGCTACCCAATAATTCCTACAATTAAAATAAGTATATGCATTTGACCTGCCCATACTTTTGTGCATCTTTCCTTATTCTGAAAAAGTCACTGAACTTCACTGCATAGTAGTGCACTCTTAAACTTCTGCTCTTGAGAATCCTTAAACGCAGAACATGAGTGCTCGTGGGAGAGTCTCGAGTATCTCTGCAAGTACATTGTTCCATGGTGCTCTTTACAAATCTGAATTTTTGTAAATCCGATCTTCCGTTTCTGCATTTTATTTATGTGTTGTCGCCACTATTTAAGTAAGACGGCATTTCCAATCTTTCACTAATATCTTTTCATGGCGGTTGGCTCATGTATACCTTGAAAAGGACCCACGGTCGTCCTGCGTTTCTACGTACAATACGAAATGGCATTCGCCCCAATGCATTCATAAATTGAGCTGTGAGCTTTAGAAAATTTTTACTCTGTTTAGTGCTTTTATTTGGCCTTTCGTATCAAGATTCCAATGCCCTACTCCATTTTCCATTATGGGACTAACCAAGCCTGTTTTCGTGTTACAGTTAGCTTTCCGTATTACGCGCATAACTAAATGAGCTTTGATGCACCACCATATCGTCGCAACATACGCGACTATCGTAATGGCCTGTTCAATCTGCGGTGAATTGGCCGTGCAACTCCAAGTGGTCAAGAATTGTAACTATGGCCCCCACGAACCCACCTTATGATTATATGATTTTTTTCAATGAAATTTCATTAAAAATCATGTTTTGTATCATTTTCTACGACACTAGCTGAATTGAAGAGTTAATTTGAAAAGTGACGTTTCTCCATTTCTTACTTTTTTCTTTTCAATGAATGTCTATCAATCATTATTAATCAAACAGTTCCACTTATTTTTGACATTTAAGAATAAATGTAGTTTACATACAGTATTTTCTGATCACGTTTCGGCTATACCTTTTCAGACCATCTTCAAGCCTGTTTTTTAATTGTACATTTCAACAATGTTTAATTCATAATTTTTTATACATTTTACAATAAAAATCCATTGACGGAAGCATACCATATAAATTATTAATTATTAAATTATAACTATTATTATTATTATTATTAAATGTGCACGTCTTCGAGAATTCAGTGGGAAATATAGTTATTAAAATTATCGTTTCCATGTTGTCGCGGCAGGAAGTATTATCTCTTAACGAAGGACATGATGGATAAGAACCCAAAATTTATTGTTGATTATCCTTGGAAATAGATGTTATTACATCGGAGCCGGTTTTTTTGTATTCAAAATTCAAGTAGTATATGACTTAGTGTAGAGATCATAGAATTTTGAAAACGTGCACAGTATTCACATCTCCCCATAGCACGTCATAGAGTTTTTAACTGTTTTTGACGTAAATAAATTATAGTATAGTAAGATCCCAACTGTAATTTATACATTTATTCTTGAATGTCAAAAATATGTGGAACTGTTTGATTAATATTAATTTCTCCATTTCTGTTTGTATTCTAGTTTTATGAATCAATATTATATTAAGATGCTTTTCCATTATGCTCCCAAGTATTGTGTTAAAAAAATTTGCTCCCAAGTATTGCGTTTCTATGTTGATCGGTTTCCGAAAATCGTTGAATCCTATCTTGAAAGAACGCTGAATTTGAAAACTTTCCCATCCTGAAAAATTGAGATGCGTCACTTCGGAAGTAAGCTCTTCGATTGCGCGTGCGCGCGCGCGGATCACTGCAGCCGCTGCCGAAAAGAATTCGCCGTGCTTGGGCGAGTTTGGGTAATAACTGCGGTAATAACATTATATACCGTGCACGGCAGCGCGTGGATCGCAACTTGATGCATTTATAGAGTGCGTGCACTCGAGAAGTGTATGCCGTTCGGACTGATAACTTCCAAGCGACGCCCGCTCGCTCGCCCGGGTGTGGAACCGCGTGCTTCCCCCGACTCGGCGGCCACAGGCGTTCCCGCGGGGAGATCTATATCTCTTTGTTGCGAAAACGTCTCGTTTTTCTTTCCAGTTCTATACATCAATACTACCTCTTCCTTTCCGTTATTAGCAAAGAATTAAAAGGGGATATGTTGAGTTAGAAATAGAGTATTCGTCTGACAGCGAGTAACGTCGAGACAAACAGTACTTTTTGTATGACAGTTTTTATCATCAATACGCCAGAAAGTCCCAGAACGTGGTATCGTAATTAGTAGTGTTCTCTTAAGGGCGTCGTCTCTTGATATGTCGCTAAAACGTTTATTGGCGGGGGTTTGCTCAAGAATAGGTTATGTAAAACTTCAGACACAGTAATGGTGCTTCAGAAACGTATTTTATTGGGGGATTTATAACATTGAACAGATTTTAATTAATGAGAGCCGAATCATGCTTTGTCGAAGCCAGTCGTAGAGGTAGAAGGAGAGCATTTTCAATATCTGTGAGGCCAGCTGTATTTAAGTTTGCAAAGACAATAGTTTCTTTTTCTTCTTCTCCTCCTTAAACGTCTCCTTTCCCCCCTCCTCTTCCTCTTCTTTCCACGCCTGCTCCTCCTCCACCGCTGCCTCCTCCTCCCACCGAATTCTCCCACCATAGTCGAAAGGTATTCTTCTCTCTAAGCTCCCACTACTACCTCCTCCCTCTCCTCCCCTTCCTACTACACCCTCCTCCTCTGACCTCTTTGTCACCTTCCGCAGGCGGCACCCCTTCACTCGTCTTTGCCGTTGCATTCTCCACCGCCATCTTCGGCGTTGCACCGACTTCCTTCGGACGCTTCTCCGTTTCTTTCGCTCCTCGGCTTTCTCTATTGAAAACTGCATTTCTTCGCACACGTTCCGTGGCTGTGTGCGAGAATGTTTTCATGGAAATTAACTATTTCACACCAACTTGAAAATCATATTTTGTGATTAATCTACTACCAGTTTTTTATTTCCATAAAAAATATTGCCTTATGGATACGGTTTTTAGTTTAATGAGTTGTCTATAATATTAAGTTTCGTGTATTGTTACCAATTACCAGATTACATGATGTAGTTTGTACATATTACTCCACAAGAAATCGTTCTATTGATTTCATTATTTTGACACTTGCTACTTATTCTCTTGTTATGTACATCTATTTCCCATTTTATTTAGACCTACTGTGAAATGTGAATGGAAAATTTATTTATGATAATAATTCATTTGGTTACCAGATCAGTAAAAGTGTGATAGTTTTTAAATTCTGAATATGATTCAAAATTATTGTTAGTAAAGATTAGGTAAGATTTACTATAAGGATTGAATGTTCTGTTTAATTTGTTTTTTGCTACAGGAAAATATCAAATTCCCAAGCGTTATATACGTGGACTTGAACTTGCTCCAAAGCAAAAAAAGTAAAATATGATTTCTAAGAAATGGATTTGATGCTGGTGCAACATCTATGTGGATCATCATATTGGTGTTCAACAAATTGGTTTCCTGTAAATTATTAAAATAAATTTCTGCATTATTGGAGGAAGATATACCGCAAATTTGTTATGCCTGTTCCATAAATAAATTATTTATAATTTGAAGAAGAGGTAATATTTCCAAATATTCTGGACAGAATTTTGAATAATTGAAATGTAATATAATACTTACATATTTATCCTCTAAGATGATGTATACATATGTAAAGAAAGAAACTTATACAGTGGTCCAATTTCATGATTGAATGCATCTTTGGAAAAAAGATCTACAATGATGGAAATAAATAAAGAAAAAAACTAAAGTTTTTATGTAAAATATTTTTAATGTATTAGTCATTGCAGCTAGCTAGTCTTTTGTTGAACTTCTTAACATTTTTTAGACTAATGTAGTACAATAGTAGTGCTGAAAATTTACTTTCCTTATGTCTAAATTTTTGAGAGCTCATAAATTTACAATATTATTGTGTAATGAGATAAACAGAAATCTTGTCAGCTGTAAAATTGAAATTGAACTTTCTACAGTCCCCTGGAATGGCTTTCATTAGTTTCCACAAAAATGATCAATTTATGATCATTATTACGGATCATATGTGATCAATTATTATCTATAGTGCCCTTCCCCTTTCGGTAAGATTACTATACACACAAATTCTTCTGCCCAAAAGATGAATGTATATTGGTTGTGTGAAGTGTCCTGGTATAATTTTCATTTTATGCAGGATATGTTAAAATATAAAATATCAAACATATATAAATTTATTTTACAAATTCGTAAGATTAGCGTCTTGTAAATCTCGGATATGTTCAAGGGGGTTGAATCTGACAAGACAAAGTTTTGATTCCATACAGCTTGTATGGCTGCAGTTATATAATGGAGCAACCTTGTTTTACATGTTTCATTCAAAATATTACTGTGGTGTTCGAAAGTTTCATCTGGTACTAGTTATCCTCATTGAAAATAAATATATTGAAATAAATCTGTCAACCAATATTGCAGAATATCTTATGTAACATAAGATTGTAGGACGGTGCTGACAACACTTGCTAATGTACTATTTTCTATTATTGAACCTCCTGAAATGAGCAAAATTCAAAGGTAGCAACGTTGTAACTAATTACTCAAAATTAAACATAATTAACAAAATAAACAAGTTCTAATACTTAGTATCCTAGCATTGTGATTTTATCACAGGTATAGGCCTACATTGTGTCTTTAGGGACTGAAAAAAATTCTGGCAGGTTTTGGGCCCTATTTTGTACTCTTCTTCCTGCACACATTTTAACTCATGATTTTGCTCCCTTTTTGTAGATTTGTCGTTTCAAAACTTTAATCAAATGATCAATGGGTTTTTAATTGGCACATTCATGTGGTGGGTGCTATAATTGTGGTTAAGTTTACTTTGGAATATTCTAAATCAGGGCTGTCCAACTGGCGACTCGCGGCCCGCGATGCCAATTATTCTGGTCCGCTGGAAGTAATTAGTCGAAAGTGAAAGTCCCTTTCATCCATATCGGGCGAGACCACTGAGCGTATGACGCACGCACCCCGCCGGGGTCAACACCCTCTTTAAGGCTAAATGCACCGAAAAATACTTATACGAAAAATCAATAGATTGCAGCACTATCACACGGAATTTACTAGATCGATAACGTCTGAACAAATTGTCCGATTTTCGATCTGTAAACGGCGTTGGACTCCTTTTTAAAATAGAATTCACGCTACGATGCCGTTTTTTCAAAAAATATTTCAAAAAAAAATTTAAAATGATTTCTCATAGTTCCGGGAAGAAATTAAAAAATGTGGGCTTATAGCGCGATGACGACTTGCTTCCTAAATCCAACGCCGTGTTAATCATGCAAATCGGATGAATAGGAGCGGCGTAAAGTGAAATTTCGGAAAAAGTACCTGATCCGCCCAGTTGCGTCACCCGAACCTTGTGGGGGATCCCTCGACGCGGCCGAACGGTCAAACCCGGCGGCCTGCGGCCTGGGGCCCGGTGCCTAGAGTAACAACCTGCTCCACGGTTTCACAATGGGCAAACTGAATCAGACCTGTAGAGATATTTCAAGATTTTCACCGTGAAATATAAAGATGGAGTCTCACAATTGTTATAAATCTTGGAAACTCAGTCATCGAAGTGAAGATACAAAGGATTATATAGTACGAGTATATACACTTTACCTTCGATTCCTCTCCATTCGCGTGATTATTATTATTAATAATAATAATAATAATAAAGTCCTAATGTTTCGTTCTTTTCAAGTATTATATTTCTCTGCCAAGAGAGCAAAGGATAAAAGTCAGAGAACTCAACAGGGTATTCTAGCGTAGACCAAGACAAGATAAACAAAAGTTTCTTCAAGAAATACAGCACGTCATACGCAGTTTTTAAGTTTTTTTTACGTTAAATAAATAAATTTAAAAAAAGAAAAATGCAAAGAAGCGGAAGAACATAACAACAAAACGAAACCTAAAGAAATGTTCCCGGTCATTCGAAATATGACCAGGGAGTGTAAACTGGCAATGAGGAATAGGCAGGGACCGAAAAGGTATTAAATACCGGTAAAATACCGGTATTTTACATACCTTTTTCAAATACCTATGTTTTTTATACCGGTAAAATACCTCTATAGGACGTCTATAACGGTATGGACGTCCATAAAGGTTATAAGGGTATTATACCTGTATTTTCAATGAAAAACAATAGCTTACCATTCATAAATGTCGACTAAATAAGTTATTTTAGTTAATAATATCTCACAAAATGTTTATTAAACTAATATACTTTTATAATTGTTATTTATTGTTTGAATTACTATTTTGTTCATATATAATACTCGGTTACTAATAATTAACGAAACGCGAATGATTCCACTAATTCTTGTATAGTAAATATAATCTCCACTTCGTCACTGCACAATGTTCTCGCCCACTGAAAACTGCTCACCGCCCTCTTCCTACGCTTGGGCATATCGAATTGCCCTAGTGTAGCACGCAGCCCGCCGAAGAACGCGGCGAGATGTCTGCAGAGGTCAGAAAAGTCACGCTATCAGAACAGCAGTGTGCCAGAGGTGCGACCCTGCTTCCAGCTCAGAAGGGTGACTACACTTGAGCGCGTGCCCCGGCAGCGCAGGGCTTGGATAGAAAGGAGCGCGAAATGAGGAGGGAACATTCAAAACGTGACATGTCCACTTTACTCCTTTTCGAGAAAACGCAAAAATGTTATCTCATCAAAATTATGCAGATGTTTTATTTGTACTTAATTCTGAATTATGTAATAATGATAGCTAAGTATATTATTAATATAAAATTTAAATATTCTATGAACTTACATTTAAAGAAAACAACATTTATGTCAACTGGTAAAAAAGGAAGCCTGAACATCAACGGAGAAGTGATATACATGGCAGGTGAAGATAAATACTTATGAATTACAATAACAAATTCTGGATACTGTACAGAAAAACTAAAGAGAGGAATAACTTTAGAAAAAGCAGCGGAAAGAAAATTACACAAATTCATAAAATATGCAGGCATATCAAGTGATTGATTTCTAAAATTTTAGGTCCCGGAACGCGCTCAAAATGATTTATTAATTTAATAGAAATAATTATATATTTATAATATAATGTGATAATTATCAGCGAGATACAGGAACGCCGTTCCGTCGTGTTCCGTCAGAAATCAAGCCTTGCGTAAGACCAAAATCCAAATAATCAAGAAAATGGCATTTCTAATCCTGTTGTGTGGGTGTAAAAGCTGAACATTGAGATAGGCCGAAAAAAGGAAGATGCTTTTGAAGTATGGACACGGAAGAAAATATTAAACGTACAATGGGAGGGCAAGAAGATAAATGCCGAAATTTTGAAAAGAAAACAGAACTTTCTCTAAAAGTCAAAGCCAAAAAATGGAAAATAAAATATTTTGGACATACTATGAGTCGAACAAAATCTCTAGAAAAGGATATTATGCTTGGAATGATAGAATGAAGCGGAAGAAAAGGGTGTAAGTGGCACAATTGGATAACTAATACACAATATCACAAACAAAAGGAAAAAGGCAGTTTGAGTCCGAGTGAGCAATGAACAAATTGCTAGCATCCTATTGCTGTGTATATTCAGATAGGTCTAACAAGGGATGGCTTGCGATCTATGTTCTAGTACTATTTCTCTACGCGTTCAGACCCGCGAAGAATTGGGACCTGCAGATGAAAGGAGAGATGCTCACAGCCGCTGCTTGACCGGGATTGGAGCCGACAAATAGACATCATCGCACTGAACAGTGTGTTTGATACCCGTCTTTCATGCGTACATTCTGCCATTATTAAGGAAGAACTCGCTGAATTATCGGCGCGTCCCCTCCCAGTTTCGGATAGCAAGAAAAGCGACGGAATGATGCTCAAGTAATACAAATGCAAATATCAATGTTCAAAATTAAAACATCTTTCAAAAACCTGGTTTAGAAACATCGACCAAGTTCGTGCGGAAGATAATTTGTTTTGACAGTGGCCGTGATTGTTAATTTATAATTACGATTTAGACAAAACGGAAAAAGAAAGTAAAAAGAATAACAGTGAAACTAAGCCTGAAAACTATCGCCCAGGGTCATCTTATGGAGTCACAACTTCCTCAAATGGGTACAGAAAGGTGGGCGAGAGACCTTACACCTAGAGTGCTTGCGTTGGCCGCCTCTCTGCGTACGGTAGGACATACGTAGGAAATGCCAGAAAAATGGAGTCATTTCTTGGGCTGAAGATAGTCTACTGGATGAGGATTTACAATCACCGTTCGCTTTATTCGAACACATGTATCGACAGTGGTATAATGCAATATTTCATATTTTAACTTTTTTATAAAATTGTGATTATCGGTTCTTTTCATTCACAACAACTCATCAAGCACATCGATAATAAACATCAGGTTTTATAAATGTTTCATTTTTTTACGAAATATGTTCATGTGTCTATACAAAATCTATGTTTTGAAAATATCAACATCAATGTTGCATCCCTATTGTCGACACCTAGATGAGGATCGCCGATTTAATAAGTTTGCATTCTGATTCCCTAATATGAGGTTTATCAGTGACTGGTATGCTACGTTTTACTAGTAGTATATAAATCTTATAAATTGAATTGCTACCCGATTAAATGTTACTGATAAGCGTGTACGATGTTTAGAAAAATGGTATCTTCATGTAGAAATGTAAAAGTTGCCGAACTGTATAACAAAACATAATTTATCCCCCTCATAGACGGATATTCCTCTTCTAGTGTGGTGTTCCTGTCTAAGGGTTAAAGTTGTATTGCTTTCATGACAATTCAATGCATTAAAAAATACATATATATGTCACAATACAATGATTTACACTACATCCTTTTATGTTATCATTTACATAGTTTGTATCAAAATGACGCACCGGGAATTTCTTATTTCAATCTTCAAGTTTATACAAATATAACAGAATCATTTTATATCAATATAACTTACTAAATAAGCTGGGACATGTCACGATTCTTAATATTATATTTTAATGTTTGTTACAGTGTTGGATTCAGGATGCATCTCGCCTGCGCGCTATTTTACCACTTCTTCAATTTTGTCCGAATGTACGAAAACAGTTTTAAAATTTTACTTGGGAAAACAGATTCATCAGGTGAAGTCTTTCAAGGAGACAAACGCCGTTTTGAGATCAAAAATCGAGTCGCAGGATAAAAGAGCTCGTGCGTAATTTCGGCTCATTCTTTCTGGTAGTGGAATGATAACGGAAGATCGTAGAAGTAAAATGTATGTAAAATAAGATGTTAGGCCATGGAATATTGGTGATATCTACACAATTAGTTCAATTTTCTTTTTGAAATCAGTTTCCAAATCGGAATTGATATTTTGAGTAGTGCCTCAAATAACTTTTTGATGGTATGAAGACGGAAATATGTGAACAAGATAGTTTTATACGACTATTACAGATGATATGGGACCGTTTGGTTGTGTTACAGCATTACTAGTTTGATAAGTAGAGAAAAAAATATATTGAGACTGAATGGGACGAAAGCTTAAACTGACTGCCCAGCTTGCCTGTCTGAAAGTTCGGCCTCCCGCGCCGCTGGCCGCCGGGTTTGGCCGTTCGGCCGCGTCGAGGGAGGGCCCAGAAGGGTGGGGTGAAGCAAGGGGAGCGGGAAGGGGGAGAGGGCTCAGGTATTTTTTTCCGAAATTTCCCTTTACGCCGCTCCTATTCAACCGATTTGCATGATTGACACGGCGTTGGATTCAGGAAGCACGTCGTCATCGCGCTATAAGCCCACATTTTTTAATTTCTTCCCGGAACTATGAGAAATCATTTAAAAAATTTTTTTGGAAATATTTTTTGAAAAAACGGCATCGTAGCGTGAATTCTATTTTAAAAAGGAGTCCAACGCCGATAACGTCTGAACAAATTGTCCAATTTTCGATCTGTAAACGGTCTAGTAAATTTTGCTTATTTTGGTGCTGCCACGTGGTGGCGACAAATTGAACTAGTGTCGGTACATTTAGCCTTAATGTAAGAATAGGTTAAGTTTAGATATGAGGTAAAATGAGAAATTCAAAATCATCACAATGTATTTCACAGGGTCATGCATGCATGTTACGGCCTGATATCACGCATGGTTCCTATTCCCTCCCTCCCGTTTCAGAGCAGCCAAGCAAAGTGCCGAGATCAGCAATTCGGGTATGTGAATCTCCCGAGTAATGAAAATATGGCCCGCAACAATATTAAATGTTTTAGTTTTGGTCCTTGACGCCTTGCAAGTTGGACATCCCTGTTTTAAATTGACCATGACATTAAACTCCACCTCATGATGGGGGTCATTACCCAGCTAATATCTATCTCTAAAAATTTAAATAAAATGGCATGCATATTTTCTAGCAACTCCGCTTTACATTCCTTAGTTTATCGAAATAAACCTTTAAATCCATTACTTCATCAATGAGATAGATCGTGTGGATTGTTGACAGAGCTCCATATCAATTGAACCATCACTGTAGATACGAAGGTGATTTCAGAAGTCATGCCAACTATTTTGTTTTGCATAACCACATACGCAGTTATTGCGCTATATACATTTGAAAACATAGTGTACCCAGTACGGGATACGACTACCTGATGACGTCTGATTACATTGGTGTCAAGTAGACAGCATATGCAAACGGGAGTCGCCAGGATACTAACGAGATGTCACTAAAGTTGAACAGCGATCATATGTAAAGATTGCATTTCTGCGTGACAAATGCTCGTGTCTCCCTGAGCTATTGCATTGGGAGATAAGGCGCTATCGAACTGTTAGACGTGGGGTGGAGGCCTTCAAACGTGGACACGTACCAACTGTTGACTTGCCGCGCAATGGACGTCCAGCGTCTACTCACATAAGTGGTGCAAGTGGCTGTTATCGACCACTGTTTAGCAGATGAAAGGCGTTGAACTGAAACGTAATTAACCGCATGTACATCGACAGTGTTCCGCATTTTACGTAATGACCTGAAGACGCGCAAGGTTTGTGCAAAGTGGTTGCCACATGCTTTAACTGAGGTGCAAATATGGACTCGATCATCCCGTATCAATTTAGAGCGATTCCAACATGAAGATGATGAATGAGATGTTGAATCGCATTATTGCAAATGGATAAAATGTGAGCACGAGCGTATGAACCAGAACTAAAGAGCCAATCGGATGAAAGGCGGCGGCGTGGTTCACCACGAAAATAGAAGTTTCGACAATCCATCACCTACGAAGGTCATGCTTATTTTTGCTTATTAGCCAAGGTATTCTCGTGTGCCATCCTGTACTTGAGGACCAAACTGTCGCTGCCACGTACTACAGATCATTCCTGCTGCAACTGCGTCGTAAAATGTGGAGGAAATGCCAACGGCTTCTCAACAATGCAATATTCCTTCACGATAATGCAACAAGCCACACTGCAGCCTGTGTTCCGAACCTTGCGCGGCGGCGGGGGTGGATCGTGGAACACCCTCCGTACTCCCCTGATCTCAGTCCGTGCGACTTTGGTCTCATTCCAAAAATGAAGACGCCGCTGCGTGGGAAGCGGCTGGCAGACAGGGAGGACATCGTAACAGCGCATTGACGAGAGGTGGCGCGCAGAGACGCATCACACAACTGATGGTATTCAGCGTCTTCCTCGTCGTTGGCAATGATGTGTGGACGCCTTGGGGGATTGGTTTGAAGATTGTTAGCTCGTAAGAGTACGAGTATTACTCGTACTGCTTTTTACATATGTAATACGAATAAAACAATGATCTCTATTTACGCTTCTTTCAATGTCCCTTACCCACAGCGCCTTGTACCCGGATCCCAATTTAGTACCAGCATTGCGATGAACATTCCTACGACGTTCAATCGTATATCCTGATTTTTGTTTCCTGGAAATTTATTGACTGATAAAAAATAGTTGCCATGACTTCTGAAATGATCCTCGTATTATTTTTTTACTCCTGTGTATTTTTTGGACATAACACAAACGCATTGGCGTTTCGGAGGAGCGCGTACCAGTAGCGAAGGTGAAGGGTAATCTGGGAGCCTTAGAATACCCAAATTATTTTTCAACAAAATCTGTCGTTATGTGTGCCATTTATTCATTTTTTTACTGAATCGTTAAAGAAAGTTAATATTTTCGACTCCTTTTCCTCCGCTTACGCGCGAGATAATCAGCAGAGCCGCTGGCTGAGCGGGGAGCCTGCCTATGGATAGACATCGGCTAGCTGTCGTGCAAGCACACAACAGGACGCGCTCCCAGCATACCCAAACTTGTACCGCGATGCACGTCCCGGCCAGGATATTTCACCTCATCTCCTAACGTTGTGGGAAAGTAGGGTGAGTTGTTTGTGTTTTCGTGTTTTCTTTAAGAAACAATTAATGAAGATACAGATTTTGTGTTATAGAGTATTGGCCACTCCGGTTCACGATATCGAAATGCAATTTCGCTCAAGAATGCGGAATCGTGAGGCAGGTGAAATGCCGTAGAGATAGTAGTACTATGCAGTGTTGGATAGGAAGAGACAATTGAAATCTGCGTTAAAGCAGATATGACCATGAATCAACTTTCGGGATAGGAATTATTTGAAACAAAATCGTTTCTTTTAACCCTTTCAGTGCTAATGCCGGATATATCCGGCGCAAGACTTTTGTGCCACGAGTGCTAATGCCGGATATATCCGGCGCGGGTCGGTCGTGCCATGAGTGCTAATGCCGGAAATATCCGGCGCACGATGTTTCGTCTGCTTTCTGATTTTATTCCTAGGGAGCAGTACAAGCTATTGGTTTGGCACGACATCTACAGCTTCCTAAAAGTACTAAGTAGCTGTAGTATTTTTTTCGGACCAATAGAGGGAGCATAAGGAGTGTTTAAGCCGAATTCATCTGGCCGTACGCGTCGTGCGCGGCGGAGGCCGGCGGCCGGCGGCCGGCCTACCGGCGTTGACTGACAAAGGGAGTCGCTCGGTACTTGGACCGCGCGCAGGTCAAAACATGCGAAATTATATGGCTCCAGCACCCTCCACCAAGGAGGGTGCTGGGGCAATAAAAATCTCTGTGCAAAATCTACCCATCCTGGTTTTTGTGCCTCACTTTGTGTTGAGATTTCTTGCTGTGCGTTCGCGTTTTTATGAAGTATTATTACATTGGACTTGGGTTTTGATTTTGGTTGCATTCTCTGGATTTCTGTTATTTTCTTATTTCACCTATATATTTGAACTCTGGCTTCTCTTCTGGACACGATTTTTGACACTGAATTCTGCATTACGGCGTATTATATAATATTTTATCTCGATTTTCGGCTTTGTATTTCGGCGTTTTGATTTGAGGATATTGGATCATGGCAAAACGTCGTGTGTACACATATTAAATCACTTACTGCCTTAAAAAAACAAATTTAAAAAAATAAAAATTTTATAAATAAACTTTAAAAAAATTTTTTCTAACTTCGCCAGTGCCGGTCCAAAGCCCAGATCAAAAAGAAGGATAGGAAATATAAGCAGTTTTCTCCCCGCGCCGTGCCCTCTACAAAGGGCACGCGCCCGAAAAGAATGCAGGCCACCGGCGACCCCAACGGACCGGGTGACTCAGGGCCTGGGGAGGCGCTGATGCCACAACAACGTAGCGCTTAAAGGGTTAACATTATATATTCAGTAACGACTCAAATGGAATATAGATTCCAAGATTTTGAAAACTTTTATTTTATTGAATTTCTTGATGAAAAGCAGTTTTCCACCTACAAAGCGTTTGAAATGGACTGACAAATGTACACATTGATGATGCAAAATTCATGCTGGCAGATTTGTTGCTGAAATATTTCTTGGACAACTTATTCTAGAAAAACTAGTGGTGCTAGAACAGTACGTACTTTCTCCGTATTTTTACGCAAAAAATACGTGAAAAGTACTCAATTGTCGAAAACTTGTACATGACCTAATTTCAAAATCTATATTTAAGGAACAGATTTCATTAAGGGAAGAAATCCCCATCTTTAATATTTTAGTTTTAGGACGACTCCAAAAAAATTTTAAGCTTTTGCAGTTTTCGAAAAATCCGTGTTTGAACGACCATGAAACCTGCACCATTCTCTTAGACGTCTTTTACACTATCCAAAAACAAAATTTAATCGAAAACGATGGAGCCATTTTTTTGAAAATTTGGAAAATATCTCAAGGGGTTGCGACATCAGCCAGATATATTGGGGAATATCAGTTTTGGAGAAAATCGGCTGAACGGTTTAGCCGCTAGCGTTGTTCACAGACGTTTCGTTGTCATTCGATTTTTCAGTATCAAAGACACACAAAATATGGATTCTAGATACACCACGTGATAGAGGATTTTTTTTCTAAATTTAGTAACTGGATTTATCGACTTTTTCGTTACCAGGACCCTGTAATGTTTATCTGCCGAAAATTTGCCGTTTTTTCGCGCAGCTTTGCATAGTCCGTAGCGAGAAAGTAATAATTACCGAAAGACGGTTTTGTTGATACAATTCAATCTAACGTTCCCCTTCCCCCTCAGTCTAACTTTCTACAGCATTATGCAGAATACGATTACATTTAAGAGAGTGAAGCCATTCCTGAGACATTCCATGGGAAATATCAGGATCATTAATTTCAGTACATTGGCTAATGAGAAGTGTCTGTTAAATTAACTTTGCAGAAACGATAGCTTTAAAGAACAAATTATGAATGTTTTTGGTGAACGAGAAAACGAATGGAGATAATTTACCAAAAAAATGTAAGATGTTTTCAGAATACCCAACTGCATGACTTAAGCTTCGCTACTGGCACGTACGCGCTCGGAACGTGTGACGGTCGTTTCAGAACCGAACTCTAGGCGAATAAACTTTCCTCAAGATTGGCGTACCGTTCCTCACGGGTATATTGGAAAAGTTTCATACTACAAATTTATACAAGTACAGTCTCGATTGTTTGCGCAATACATCATTCCAGAGCTGAGTTTTGTCGCCATGTTAAAATACACAAAATTGGTTGCAACTCCTTATCGATCCGGATATGCTGCCACAATACAATTGCGCCAGAGGCTGTCGCCTACGTCGACATACTAGCCGTACCTACATACCGCTTGTTTCCATCGTTTGCGACCTTGTTGACACCCAGTTGGACGCGTTTCCAAAACGGTTATTGCTCATCGCCATTGCTAATAAAATTTCTCATTTGCTCGATCGTCTACCACAGCATCTGCTTGAGGATTCGTACGTGCGGGCCTGTCGCTGTTGTTCTGGACACTACCCACCTCTTCGAGATATCGCCACGACCGAGACAGACCACCCCCGGTCATCCGCAACTGTTCGCTCTGTCGCCGTCCGACACCTTCGTCCACTACCGCAGGTAACCTACGTTTGTACCTCTCCTCCTCTATGCATATCCTCTTACGAGTTTTTTGTTTCTTAGAAGCGGCGTCTGATGTGGACGCTTTCGTCGTGTTGTGAGGGATGAAGCGCAGTGTCTGACCCATGGAGCCATGAATTCCTAAATCCTTGGTCTCGGGTCGGGAAATAGCTCTCCTACCCTTCTCATCGCCTTATCAAAAGAAGTTGCATTTATATTTAACAGACTATCACCTTATCTGCGTGTTGATCTACACGCTCAAGACTGTCAACGTTGCGACATTTACTAAAATCGTCTCTCGCGTGGGTTCCGTGGTATTCCTCCGATCGTTTGAATAAGTTCGTTTCCTGGAAAATAAATCATTTACTACTGTTCCTTGCGTGTGACTTAATATTACGTAATAGAAGTTTGTATATCTTGATAATAACAAATATAAAAAATTAAAAAGGAAAAACTCACCCATTTAATCTTTTTTAGAAAAATCATTTATTTTTGTCAAAGAGTTAAAAATGTTTGTGGTGTGTAGGGGAGAAGCACAATCAGCGCACGTTTTCTAGAGCTCCAGAATCTCTTCCCCATTCTCTAACCATAAATTGTTGAACGATGAATAAAAGTACCAACAATCCGAGATTAGGAAAAATTGAAAACTAAACATTTTCGCTTATAGAAAACAGTTTCACAGTTACAGAAAACTTATTTATATCGGTATGCGAACTATAGATTTGATTTTTAGTATTGCTAACAAAATAGAAATCCACACACCGGACTCTACTGTTACAACTAGCGAAAGCTGAGCTCAACAAAACGTGCGCACAGCGAAGCTGCATTAATGTCCAGAAGCAAAACAATCAATCAGGGAATCTGGACGGAAACTAATCGAGAGGGAGTCAATGACCCACAACTACATTACCTGAAACGGATGTGTTAAATCTTCTTTAATTATACAATTCAAATATAAACTAATGCATATGTGTCTTTGTATTTCTTGAAATGAGGTGCTGATACTCGCACTTGATGAAGGAGATTACTGCGACGTGCGTTGTAATTACTGTCGTGGCCCCACCGCCATTTAAACGACTAGCCGCAAGGAAGTCGCGGCGATAGTGAGGGGCAGGAGTTTTCTTCCGCGGTGGGAGAGAGTGGGAGTGAGGCGGTCGTCACGGTTGAGCAATCGCCTTAGCCGTAAGCATCGCCCTTCATGCCGCTCCACAATAGCCCGCGAAGGCGAGGTATGTTCACAATAAACGCCAACAGGAAGAGGAATAACGCTATGAATCTGTAACACCAAAACGAACTTCAAGAAACAGTTACCGAAACCAAAGCACTTCTAGTTGCGCTACTCTGTTCACTTTTTGCTTTGCAATCAGTCTGCGCGTGCTTCTAGGAGTAATGAATACATTAACGAAAGAATATTAATTAGAAAAAAATCATAAGAATGAATAAAACAAAAACTACTATAAACTTACGGAAAATACAACTAACTAAAATTTGATCAATAAACAAATAACTCCTATGAACTTTAGCGAAACATATAAAAAATATTTTCTGGGGGAAAATTTAATACTAAGTATTAATATGAATATAAAACAATTATACTGGAATTACTGAATAGAACTAAAACAACTCAACAATGACTAACAAAACCTCCCTTAAACCTTAACCTCGCAAACCCACGCTCTAACCTCAATCCCGCTCCAGACCAGTGCCACGCGCAGGTCGCGCGCTCGATCAGCTGGAAAGCTTCGCCACCATTTGCTGTACTTTTATTAATCGAGAGGCTTCCCGTTTTCGGGCCAAGATAAATGTTGACCATCCTTCCCATTCCCCTCAAGCTTCGCGTTCCCGTCGTGTTGTGAACGCCTGCCTAGGATGTCCGACTTTCAACTTCCTTTACGGTCCCGTTCTCGTTCTCGTTGCCGTTCCCGTTCACGGGCTACTGTGGAGTGGCCTTTACACTTCCACCGCCGCCAACACCGCTCTTGCCAGCGAGGCCCCGCTTTACGGGTTATAAAAGAGGCATCACACCCGAGAAGGCAAGCAGTCCAGTATCGTAGAGAGTACAGTTCGATGAGAATTGGAGAGTCGCCACGCGATTACGAACGCAGTCATTCAGGACACCTAGTCTCTTTAGTGATATAGTTTAACATGGTGGCGACAGTATCGACTCTTGAGTAGTGAACAATGAGACAAGTGAGTCCAGAGTGTGGCACTCGGAATTCATCCAGGATCAGTGTTGAGTTATGTCTTTCGCTTAACACAACCGAGAAAATAGACTACAGTCAACATACCTCATCAAACTTCTCCAATGGCTGCTCCGACTCCAACGAAGCAGCACTTGGAAGAAATTGCAAATGAAGCTGCAGCGCTCAGAAAACCTATTCCCAGAAAGACTTGAATTACATACAGTGGCGGCTCGTGGGTATTTGCACGTTCAAATGTGCGCACCCAAATAATTGCGGTGCAATTTTTTTAAAAATATTTCTTAACAAGAGGGGAATATTAGTCCTCTCAGAGCGTTTCCGAAACATGGTTCGGAAGCTGCGATTTACAGTCCGCCGCCAAAGTCCTTCGTGACAGCTAGCTAGAGCACACTCGGGTAATGCGAACGAGCCGAGGGCGTCGGTGGCTCCTTCGGGGCTGGAGGAGAAAGAGGGGGAACAATGGTCGCTTATGGGTGGTTGGAACTGTCTCCGGACAGTGCGAATTTTACTGCGCAGACGCAGTGGCGACCTCTGGAAGAGCCTCGACATGTCGTTAAGATATAACACTCGGCTAGCACAAGTTTTATAAGAGAAGTGACATTGGCCGGCATTACACTGTAAAAGATATTTTACATATATCTTTGATGAACTTTGTGGAAATTCTTTGAACTTTGACAAAGAAATTTGACGAACGGATTACATTTCGTCCAATATTTGATGTAGTTTTTCTCGCGATTTACGATGGATGACGCACAAAAAGTTGTGTTTGTGCTACTTTATGTTTTATAATAACTAATCAATATTTAATGCTGATGATGTAAAAGGTAAAGAGGAAACGTGAGGACTTAGAACAACGCCATGGTATTCATCCATGGTAAGGTTATGGGTCGCACATTGTGAAGTATTAATTAAAGAATTTCGAAATGAATTATTTGAGGATGGAAGAGGAAAGATTCAATTTTCTTTGTCGTTCTTTCTTCTTTCGAAATTGAGTGTTCTGATTTAGAAGTTTAAAATAATTATCTTCCTGGATTGGGCATTTTCCAAACCCCATATTTTCCACTTCCCAGGAAAATGTGTCCTAGAAGCGTCATTTCGTTTAGTTTTACTTTTGTAGTCTGGATGGACAGTTTTTTTTATAAACATTCGAATTGCTCTCACTATGCAATTAAAACTTTAATTGAAGATATACCCCTTTATCGGACGCCATGTTACCAAATGTATGATAAAATTAGGACACTTCAAACTACATTTTATCCAAGAAACTTTGTAAAAGAAATCTTTTATCAAATATTGGCTATTGCACTGTCATGTTTCTTTTATAAAAGATCTTTGACAAAGCTCTTTTACAGTGTAATACCGGTCATAGAACGAAGAAAGTGCGAATGAGTGTATCTCTTCAATTAATTGAGCTCTCATCCCTTCCAAAGCAATTATTCGGTAGCGCGTGGAACGCAAACGCATTGCTGTGCGTTCATAAGCATTGTTACTTAAATGTTATTTGCACATTTTAAAGCGAGTTGCAATTACAAATCCATTCCGAAGCATGTGAAAACCAAAATGTATTGTGTAAACGTATGCTACATATTACTGCGTTTTGAAAAACCGAAGTTAGAGAATTTGTCTTTCTGTGAAGTGTGTTTGAACAACTGACAATGAATAGCTTCGAAAATATTATAATGACATCAATGAAAAAGGCACAGAAAAAATTGCTGAAAAGGAACAGCATTTACTGAAGCGACACAGCTTTTTCGTCAAACAGTGTAGACGGCAAACTATCCAGATTTTTTTAGTATTAGGTATAGAAACTTGTACTTTTAACCTTAAATTTGTATAGCGAGTTTATGGAAAATACTCTATAACAAAAGTAAGAGTAAAGATGTTTCGAATCTATGTGTTTCTTGACACCTTTTGAAAAACCGTTCTGGAAGTGCAGAATCATGTAGTAACACGACGCAAGTTGTAAATAATTCGGAGGGGTTCTTGCCGAGCGAAGTTGAAACGAATGTTGTGAAAAGAAATGCGGCAAACCTTCGTGGCTGATCAGGGCCGTCTTTGGGTTTGAAAGTACCCGAGGCACTCAGAGATTTCGGGGCCCCTAATTCTTAGTTCAACAAATTACGTTCTGGCGATCATAAGTTATTAAAAATTAGATATTACACAGTTAATAAGCATTTTGATTCCTCTTTTTAAGGTAAGGAAGGATTTGTGAAAAAAATAGATAAACGGAATTAAATAGTATCTTTAATCTCTGTATTTTCTATAGTAATATTTTACTAATAACTCTAACAAAAGTAACATAATAAAATATGATTAAAAAACAACACAAGCAATATTTACATAATAAGATCTAAGTAAAAAACAAACTCAGCATTTGTCAATGGTACTTTACGTAGTTTCGCACGCACGAAGTCGTCAATTACATCGTCGAAGATCAATTCGTTCAAAATATCGTACTCAATGTTTAATAAAGCTAACGAAGAAAGTCGTTCTTGAATCATATTACTTCTTAATTCATTTTTTATAGACTTCAGTCTTGAAAATGAGCGTTCACCCGTTCAATTAGTGACCATTAACGTTAAGAAAATTCTTAACGCTATTTCAATGTTAGGAAATGTCTCTTCAAGATTATCTTTTTTTAACAATTTATACATTTCTGCCAAAGATACGGTGCTGTTTGTTGGATTTTCAATGCGAAGATAATGTTGAAATTGAAAACACTCCGATATGAGATCTTGTTTATTGACATCTGTGTTATAAAACTCAACAAATTGTTTACATTTATTAGACAATTCTTTCTCATCAATAAGTTTTAATTCTGATAAAAATTGAAATCGTTTACTTATAATACTGTATGATTCAGCTCTTCTATCCAATTCACTTATTAATGTGTCGATAATAGGAATATGTTTGTAATTTAAATTTTTCTTTGGCAGAAAAGATGACTTCGTCTGTTTCTGAGTCAAAATAAGTTACACGAGAACTTCTGTTTGTTACACGCGAATTTTGATATTCTGAATCGAGAAACTTTACTTTGGCGATTGTTTCAAAGTTATCAAATTCATTTCTCATGACATGCAAACAATTGATCAATGATGATATCAGCTTTGAAGCAACATCCAATGAAAGATTTTCTTTTTGCAACGTTTTGTTCGTTTCATTGACTTTTAAAAGTACAGCACTCCAGACTTCGGTTAACATAATATTCGCGAATTTTTTCATTTTCTTAGCTATACTGTAGGCTTCATTTCGCGTTTCTGCTGGGTTTTCTGTATTATTTTCAATAAATTCCAAAGCTAATATAATCTGAGAATAACCACATTTTAAAGCTGAGACTGCATCGTATCTAGCAGACCACCTAGTATCAGATAAACTTTTTACTACTTAATAGTTTCCCAAGAATTTTTTTAATATATCCCAACGATGTGTTGAACCCGAAAAGAAGTTGTACAAGTTGGAAATAACTCGTTGCTGTCATCACGCAACCAGCAGCTTTAGCGCCGACTAAATTCAGCGAATGTCCAGCACAAGGAATGAAAATAGCGTATTCACATAATTGACGCAATCTTGCTTGTAGTCCTGAGTACGCATCTGACATATTCGCGGCATTGTCGTAAGTTTGACCGCGGCAATCATTAATTGATATCTGATTATTTTCGAGAAAAGCTAAAACCGTATTTGTTAAATATTCGGAACCATGTTCTTGAATAGGTATGAACTCTAAAAACCGTTCAATCGGTGTGTTATCTTTTACATATCGAATTGTAAATGTTAACTGATCAACATGGCTACAATCTGGAGTAGAATCAATACTAATTGAATAATACTTGGCCTGTTTCAACTCAGAAAGTATTTTTAGTTTTTCTTGTTTACCCATAATCTCAATAAACTCATTGCAAATGTTCGCTGATAAATACGACACGAATCCATTTCCTGGATTATCATATTTGCTCAAATGCTCTTTAAGAAATGGATCAAATTTGCTAATTAGTTCTAAACAACCCAAATAATTTCCATTCTGCTGAGAACCAATTATTTCATTATCACCACGAAACGGCAGTCCGCGGCCAGCAAGAAATTTGATTGTTTCAACAATTCTAATCAAAACACTTTTCCAATAACTGACTTCTCCATTGAATTGGACAAGTATTGATTCATTTACAGTACCCACTTTCTTACTTCGAACAATGTAAACCATAGTTGCAGATAAAGGAAGGCTTTTCGTTGTGGGAAAAGCCTGGAGATCTCTACATTTCGTCATGCGGATCCTAAAGAAGAGTACAGTGAGAGGTAAAGAATTAGCTTATATGTCACTAGTCCGACCCGTATTAGAATATGGCCGCGGTATGTTGGGACCCGTACAGAATATCGCAGCAAGGTAATCTAGAAAAGGTCCAGCGCAAAGCATCGAAATTTACTTTCAGGGGATCAAAAAATAGAGGTGCATGGGAATCACTCGAAAAGAGGCGGATGAAGCTGCGACTCTATGCTATGTACAAAGCATACACAGGCTATCCTGCTTGGAATGAAATACACGGTCGTTTAGGAAAACCTTCATACTTCGGTAGAACGGATCACATGCATAAAATTAAGACAAGAAAACAGAAAACGGATGTCGGGAAATTTTCATTTACAAACCGAACAATTAGAGACTGGAACAGTTTGCCTGCGACTATCTTAGAACCCTTTCCTCAAAGCTTGAGCAAGTTTAAAAATAAATTAGTTTTCTAGTTAATTATATATTTGGTTATATGTATCAATGTTGTTTCTACTGTTAAATTAGTAGTATATCCTACAAAGTAAGTTGTTTAATTGTTAGTATAAATATCAGTTGTAGAAGTATTGTTAATATTACCTTTATTACTATTGTTATCGTTTTATTATTATTCATTTAGTGCAGTGCAGTGCAGTGCAGTGGAGTGTAGTGCAGCGCAGTGTAGTGTTATGAAGTGAAGTGGAGGGAAGGGAATGCGAAAGAAATGAGTCACAGTTAAGTGTTGTGCAGTGAAGTGAAGTGGAGTAAGGTTCGCGTGGTGATGTTATGTACTATTTATTATTATTATTATCTTAATTAACTACTTTTTTTGTAACTTTTTCTTAGTGAATCTAAGTTTAATGCATGTAAGGTTAAGATATTCTGCCACCAAGTTACTACACTTAATTGCAGAATTAACAATAAATCTAATCTAATCTAATATCTATGCCGCAAACTTTTTTCATGTTCAGTAATTGCACGGTTCAAATTTTTCCAGTCGTGAAACCCGCCCGGAGAATTAAACGCCGAATCGGAAGATGCAAAAAGACGGCATGCAAAACAGTATAACGCATTTTTAGATGGCGAAAATAGAAGCCATGATCGATAGACAGTTTCACTGTTTTGCAATTTACGTGTAAACACAGATTTAGTAAGATGTCTAATTACAATTTTCCCATTTCCATCTTCGTACTTTCTCGCTGTTTTTGAAAAATGACAATCTTTATTTTGAAAAAACATAGGTCCTTTCTGAATCCAAAAACATCGATCTTCTTCACTTATCTTATTCCATTCGCCGGAATCGTTTGATGTGCACCTGGATACTTTTGAAGAAGTCAGAGCATCACCTATATTTTTAGATGAGAAACATTTCTCATGCAATGAAACATCTTCCAGATGAGAACTACCTTCGGAGGTACCTGGTTCTGGCTCCATTTTCTGATTTTCTGATCGATTAATTTCATTCGGTGTGTCCAAAAGAATTTCTGGTGTGTCATTTGAAGATATACATGGATTTACTGATTTTGTAAAGAAATATGTCAGTTTGGGTAATTTTTTAATCCTTTCGTTCTCCTCAATCGCTTTTTTTCTCTTAGATGCACCGCTTGGATATGTGCGTTTCCACATGGTACCAGTAAAATGAAATACCAATGAACTCTAGAAGAAAATACAATACTGTTCTCCCGTTTCTATTGGACGATGGAATATCGTTTACGTATAAAAGAAAGACGATAGTGCCTTGATTGAACTCTTGAAGGATTCCAAATTGGCAAAGAATTGGAAAGGTGAGAAAATATTTTTTTCGTGCCAGTATTTCTACTCTCCGATCGAAGTTTTAGGTACGAGAATACACAGTCTAGGGCAATATCACAAATTCCATATGAAGAAAATTTTGAAAACACGTTATGGTCAATGACGTCCAAAGTTTTCGAAAAATCTAGCACTATTCCAAGAAGTGCTTTATTTTGATCAATTGATACAGCAACATCTTTCAAACAAAAACAAAGATATTGCAGGTGCCGTAGATTCTGATTTTCCAAATGCATGTTGAGAATCTGAAAACACTTCATTTTTCCTGACAAAAGTTTTCATTCGCACATAAAAAAGCGCTTAATATTTTTTTTAGGAAAGTGGGGAAAAAATGAAATTGATCGATAATTTTGAATTCAATTTTTGTTTTTTTTACTTTCTCGTCTTATTTCGTAAAAAGAGAAAGTATTGTAATCGTGCGCCAGAAAACGGCGATTTTTTTACACAAAAACTCTTATTGCCAGGCCCTTGTAACAAAAATGTAGATATATCTTGTTCTTTTATAATGTAAATTACTTCCACTATCGTGTTGTGTAGTCAGAATCCATATTTCGTGCAAGTCCTTGATACCGAAAAAAGTTCAATTTTTTCTGCGTCTTCCTGTAACTACAATATTTAGGATAGAGATTTTTCTCAAGGAAATCTGTGCTTCAAAAATAGATCTTCAAAATAGGTTCATGTAAAATTTTTCGAAAATATGAGTCGTTTTCGCTTAATCTTGCGTTAAATATTTTAAAACTATTATTTTCTCAAAAAATCTACTCTCACAAAATTTGGGGGCGTTTTTTAGAAAAAAAACTTTTCTTTCAACCTTCCCCTAGTATTGTCAAAGAACGATAAAATATGGTGCCAGACTTATTTCTGGCGATCATTTTATTTTAGAAAATTGCAAAAAAGTAACATTGAAAAACTACAATATTAAAGATACAGATTCTCTTAAATGAAATCTGTTCTATAAAATTAGATCTTTTAGTAATGTCATGTAAAATGTTTGAAAAAAACAGTACTTTTCGAGTAATTTCTGTTTAAAGTTAATGGAATTTATCAAACGATATTTTCTATAAAACAACTCTAATTTTCTTTCTTTAATTTTTTGCGAGTTAACAGGTGTCTACAGACACGTGCACAAGTTTTTAAAAAACTAACCAGAAATTTCATCTAAACCAGCCGATTATCATTTGTTTAGTTTACTAACTATTCTGAGGATTACCCTGGAAGAAGTTGCGGAAACAAACATCGTATCGAAATTTCTTTCGGTAACGCATGATGTTGAATTTTTCGGTTTTAGTCCCTTTGTGAGATCAAACGCAATTCTCGAAGAGTGTTGGTTGAAGAGACAAATTTTACTGAAGCACTTACTTCGTCATTATTACTTTTTCGCTACTACTAACGCGGTGTAGAAAAAGTATTGAAATGCTGCGGGAAAATAGGCGAATTTTCGACACAAAAACTCTTTCTGCCGGACCCTGGTAACGAAAAAGTGGACAAATTTTGTCCCGATCTCTAGTAAATTACTTCCTCTATTACTTTGTGTTGTCAGAATTAATGTCTGTCCGTCTTTCCGTCTGTCTGTGAACAACTCTAGAGGCTAAACCGTAAGCAGGATTTTCACCAAAATTGATATTCCCCAATCGATCTGACTGATGTCTTGGCCCCTTGAATTTGAAACATTATTTTAATTTTGGGAGCATTTTACATGATGCCCCTGTGACATTTTCAAAATTTTCAAAAAAATTGTACCTCGTATTTTTATTAAATTTTGGGGTAAAACTCTGGTTAGCGTAAAGGACGCTTAAGATAATGTGGCGCACCTAAGATTATTATGAAAGGAAATAGAATGAAATAAGGTCATAAATTTAACATAGAACTTACAAACACACTTTTCTACATAAATAAGTGTCAATGTAATCAAGGCGGGATTGTGTGAAATTATTCTTGATTTTCTGCCTTATGTATTGCAAATACTGTAACACAAATTTATTCGAATTTTTTTTATTTGAAAAATTAAGAAATGACTACTGTTCCTGACAATCGAAATAAATGCAGATATGCTCGAGAGGTTCTTCGTTTGAATTCTTTGAATTGGACTTTCTCAACTTATTGCTGAGGTGTCAGTAGGGCAGGAATTGTAATATTTCAATATTACGTAACTCTTTCCAATAGTGCGAGAAAGCATGCACCGCTATACTTATTCTTTTTAACGTAGCATGGTTCAAGGTTACGAAATGGGGAGAGGAAAGACAGACTCCAATGGAGAGCTGCAACGTCACTAGAGCTCAGACTTTTACGGCACCCTATTGGAGTTTGTCTTCCCTCTCCCGCTTTCACGCGTGGCCTTGAGATGCCACGTTAAATAAATACAAGTATAGTCTTTTTAATCAACTTTCTCTACAACGTATCGAGATGTATTTTTACGATATTCGACATTGCTTGCGTATTGTTATAAGAATTCAAAATATTCTAATCATTTTTTATTTTTTTAATGAAACTGAATTTTAGTCAAAAAAACAGTAAAAACTGTGTGTGTATGTTTGCAGGCGCTATTACTTTTCCTTAAAATGCTTTTGTATTTTCGGAAGTAGACACGTGAACTTGGAGACACGTTAAGTTCCGGAATTTAATCACGTTATGAAATTTTTAATTTCCTTTTTTTTGTAAGTGGAAACACACGAAATAAAGTGAAATGATAACATAAAAAAAGTATATTTTGTTTGTGTCAACAGCGTTATAAATCGAGTCCCATAAATCCTGCAACAAATAGTCCATAAATAATTGTTTTAGCTTTAGTAAATAGCTTACACATATATGTAATATTTAATTTGTCAATATAAAGGTACTAGTAATTGTAAGAATTTGTACATCGTGGTCACTGTAAACTACATGATTCGTTATTAGATCATATCTTGAGAATGATTTACGTTATGAAACGTTTGAACTGAGAATTAGCACATGCCACAATAATGAGATGTTCATTTTATATTTCCAGATGGAAAAATGCTTACAAAACTGCAAGGATCATGAAATTTTCTTATGTGCGAAATGTATTTGTGGAAGTTAGCACTTCGTGGGAGGTGAAGATGGACAGCAACCACACAGAAACTAGAGGCACTACAAGAAAAGTAATTAAAAATTGCACAATAAGTGGAAATCTTTTCACAATTTTTTCAAAAAATATCTGCACTTGTAAATATGATAATCTCGTTAAACAATGGAGTCAATAATTGACAGGTTTTGTAATAATAGAAGAGTGATACATGGTCTCTGAACAGGAAGACCAAAAACGTTCAGTGTAGCAGATAGTAAACGATTTAATTTTTGAGAAATTAAGGTCTCCAAAATTAGTGCTGTAAAATTGGGAGAGGAACTGAGGAAACGTGAGGCTGAAGTGTCAGCTTGTACAGTATGTGAAGTACAGTACGTTCAGTGTAGTTTGGAGGGGAAATGGGTATCAACACGGAAAATGTTCTAGGTGAGTAAGGCAAATGGAATAAGCAATAGCAATTCAAGTTTGCAAAGGTACCGAAAAAATCGGACGTTTTGAATCCAGTTAAAATTTCTGACTAAAGTAAAAATAACATTTGGCTCCGATGGTTATCTCATGGTATGTTGCAACATTATAGCGGAAAGGGATCCTCAACATATGCTGTTTACGGTCGAAGACGGTGGCAGTTCCGTGCACAAGGGATGTATGAGTCCCACAAGAGTGTCTGCATGTAATCTATCATGTGGAGGAACATAATATGTACTATATTCACAAAACAATCACGTTAATGCGCTAGAAATGGGTCTTCGAAAAAACTTTGTGATTTAACACGAGGGTGAAGCCATCGAAAACATGAGGAAAGGTTTGTTCCGACAGTTTCTAAGTAGAATTATATTTTTGGTAGGATATAATTTTTCTGACCTCTTAGAGTTTTCGTTTTTTTTTAGTTCATAATAACCACAATTAACTATTTATATTTGTACAGACCTGATTTTTGGCAAATTTCGAATACCTAATTCCACATGGTTGAAAGGAGCGCGCCGGGGAATTAGAAGTGAGATCCGTTATCAAGAGAATTGAATTATCTTGTGGATCGTTGCATTGCATTCTTATTTTAGGTAATGCTCTGTTAGTAATCGGAGACTGATGTCTGAAACACTAGCTCCTTCACTTGCAGAATACTGTTTTATTTTGTCGAATGTACTCATTGACGTTGGCAGTAGGTAACAGCTGATGGGAACAAGTGAACAGCGTAAAGAAGAGCGACAACGTAACAAAACGAACAACACTCGGGAAGAAAATCAGAGGGATAAAATGAGAAAATTCAAACAGCTTTACTGAAAAACAACAGTATAAATGAAGCTCTTGAGCTTTGTACAGCAGAACTGACATTTTAAACATACTTTCCCGTTGTCAACGGTCAACAATTTCGGTCAGTGTGATATAATCAATTATCAAATTTGCCAGAGTTAAGTGTCAATGCCGTATCTGCCAATTTCGCATTACAGCCAAATAATAGCTCTGTCGTTCAAACGTGGGTCAGTCACGTGGTTATGCGAAGCAAATTGATTTTATTACTGATTTCCTCATACTTTTCTCTAGAAGCGTTTGTGTGTTGTTCCAAATATTTGACTAGTGCCTGAAACATTCAAAATACTTATGACAGCTTCTCTTTACAGATCGGTTTTGTGTCCTTTGACCTGAAAGTGCACTGATGGTGTGAAATGGCTTTCATTAGAGTTTTCACGCACACATATTCACGTCTCATACCGGTACGTATTATGAGTATACCAACATCATACCTATTGGTGTCATGCATTAAGTCTTACATTTAATTGACAAGTTCATCATTAACAATAAATGACAATCACTGCCCATTATTGACAAGTAATGCAAAGACTTGTGAAAAAATTAACAAATATTTCATTTTCAATTGTGAATTTCATTCATGTGTTTTCACATGTATTTGTTTGTTTATACACCATCAGCTTATTCATAGACGAGTCCCATTATTTTGAATGTTAAACATGCAAATATTGTGAAGGTTAGCGACTTCGAGACCTGAAGCGGAAATTCAAGAGTTGTAAATGAACATTATGTGTTCTATGATTCATTCTACATTATAAATAACAGGAATGACTTGATTGATCCAGTTTTTCATATTGTTCAATAGAGTAGGTGAAATTTGGAATTGTGTTCTCTTGATTTATTCACTAATTTAATTATAATTGGAAAAGAATTGTTAAAGAAATAATGAATGTCATTGATAGAGTTGTAGTCATTAAGTAGTGTTTGATAATTGAAATTGTATGATAAGATAACACTGTAAGAGGTGTTATCTTGTGCCATTTTATGATTACTGGGCAATTCTTATTAAGGTTATTTAGAGTGAAAAAACATACCATTTACTATCATTATGAGGAACACATCAAATAGATGTAAATAATTTTCTCAATGTGTATTAATATGTTGTACTTCTTCTAACAGTAAAATCCTCTGAGATTTGGCTGCATCCACAGTTGCCTATGCTGATCAATCTGTAGTATGTTTTCTGATTGATTATTGGTCATCTAAAAATCAACACTGTCAGTAGCCTTCCATTCGTTCTGATGTTTTCCTTTATTTTATTTATATTATATATGGTTCTGTTCTTAAATATATTTTGTTCTTGTTCCATCCATACATCTTGAATGTCATTTGTCTGATTACTTGTGGCTTTATGAATTAACTAATGCTCTCAGTTTCATCAGTTTATGTAATTAACCAATACTTTCTAAACTTTAGACTTTTTTTTCCTTTGAAGTTAGCACAAATATTAAAATCATAATTTTCCTTTCAGAAATGTCTAACTTTTTTCTTGGTATGTGTTAATGCACATGTTTCCCAGCCATAGTCATTTAAATTGTTCATGAAGGTTGTTCAAACTAACAAAGTGTCTCAGAAATACTTATTTTCTGTTTATATGCAGTTGTTCCTCTGCAAATATTATCTCTCGTACATTGTACCTAACTTAAGTATTTGAAGAAACCTGTATTGTAAAATTCTGTGATAATGTTCAGGGACTCTTGTTCTTAACAATCAATTAGATCGGTGGTTCCCAAATATTCTTGGTCTTAGAACCCTTTGGAAAACACTTTTCTTTTAGGAAATATGAATCTGATCTGTTAATTTTATTAAACCAAGTCTACAACAGTTTTCTTTCAGCAATCTTATTGCTATATTGTTTGCAAAAATGTAAGAATGATAAAACATTTAAAATCTACATTTATTTGTTGTTGTTGTTGTTGTTGTTGTTGTTGTTGTTTTTACAAAGGAAACAAATTAACTTTTATGCATTATTTCTATCAGATACATAATGCCAGTGGTGCAACGAAGGGTGGTGGGGCTCATGGGGCTTCACCTATCTTTCTCAGAAACCAATGATACATATTCAAAAATATTGCATTAATTAATTTTCTGTACAAATGGAAGTCATTTAGTACATCAATTGTTAACTTCATAAATATTAACTATAAGTCGATGATTAAAATTACGTTTTAAATTCAGCATAATTGAAAAATTCTTTATAAGAAAACATCAAGTTGACTGGACACAGTACCATACTTGCAGCCACCCTCCTCCTCCCCGAGACTACAGTTGCCCCCTGGGTAATATTATAATACTATTTGAACATGCAAAAGTGTTTCCAAACCACAAAACTATTTGACCCTCTGTGATTCGAAGCCAGATACATAGGTTTAGCAAGTACTTCACCAATCGCGTAAACATTACGCCATACGCCATATTAACAGCATTCCCGATGTTTTAAAAAGTTTGCATTTGCAATTTTCGAAAATCGAAGATTTTACATGACATCATTTCAAGATTGATTTTAACGGATTTCATTTAGACAAAACTTCTTATTTTCAATCTAGTAGTTGAAGGAAAGCTCCAATTTTTTTAAAACTTTTTCAGTTTTCGAAAATTCAATGAAAATTGGAGCTGCGTCATTATTAGGGCCCAGATAATTATGTAATAACATATTTTCCTAACGTAACTTATCAAGTCGAATCAACGATATATTCACGTTTCATATCGGTTAGTGCCAAGAAACGTCGACTTTTGAGTGCAAATTTTTACATATTTTACCCGAAAGAACATATTTTTACATATTACTCAATTTTTCTGCAATTTTTTAAATTTAATTCTTCAATTTTTTAAAATGTTTTTGTTAAAGAATCTCCCGGACAAACAATTCAGCATTGGCAAACATATTTTTAGCCTCCTCTTTAAAATGCATCGCGTTGAAATGAGTCTTTCCATTATATCGACGGTATTGCAAAGAAAAGGGCAAGGCGACGACGCAATCCATAGCTTCTGGTGTGTTTTAAGCGCGAGTATCGCAGAGAACAGAACGCAAGTTTGGTTTGTGAAAATAATACGTTTAGCAGGCGATATCGCGCACCCACTACACATCTTTCAGGGCTCTCCCTAGATCTTGATACCCGTTACCAGAATCTACACGCACCAGCACAGGAGGCGTCGTTGAAATTTTTTTTTCTCCGTTTGTCACACGCGAGCCTCCGCCATTGTTTGTAAATTATTTCTTGGGGCACAAAATCTGAATTAAAATTACGGCGCGGCACTGAAGCTTTTTGATTAAAACTTATGGGTTAGTGGTAACGTTGAGTGAGAATTTAGCACTGGAAAGAACCAGTTTTCAGAGCAGTCTAGCAATATCGTTATCGTAAAAACATTGTAAGTTGAATTTAAACGATCCAAGAGTCAATTGTTAAGTTTAAATCATTTGTTTTTAATCCATAATCCATGAGAAATATTGAACAGGGACATTGTGGATTCAGTTTATATGTTTAGTTCAACTTTATTCTACATTTTACTTAAAAATGCCAAAAACAAAATCTCTCTGACATGAATCTCTCTGTCATGAGAGTGTAACTGAAGCACGTCAGAGAAGAATTTGAACACTTTTCTGCACAAGGAGAACACCTTCTTTGCCAGTTTCGTAAAACAAATGTGGCATGTGCTCAGTGATTTCAAATCTTTTGACATACATTCACGTCGTTTAATCAAACACGAATTTGAAGGATATATATATCCAAACCCCAAAACAGTTCTTATTGATTGATTCGCATGATCACCAAAGTATTGAGCGTCAGAAATATAACTTTTGAATTAATTTGTGTTGTGTTATGGTTTGTGCCGACATTCCCATATGGAAATTAAGCAATCAAATGTTATGTGAATTTCTGTAAAAATATCCACCTGAAACAATTCCATACAAATCTACAAGAAGAAAGACTTATGGAAACAATGAATTCCATTCATTGTGTGAAAACAACGGATTCCATTTATGGAAAATTGGCGATGGTCCCATCTGGATATCAACTGACGAAACAACTGATGTGCAAGGAAATCGTATTCGGAATGTTGGGATAGGTTTAATGAATAGTTAAAAGTGTCAGTCTCTTTTGATAACTTGTGAAGTGTTACCCAAATGCAACCATCAAACTACTGCTGAACTGTTACTCATACAATGGGGTTTTTGTAGTCTTATGGAGTTAAACACAGTGATATCTTCCTTCTGATACTAATGCAGTGCCGTACATGTGCAAGGCGTGTGCATATATGAACATATATCATCCGCGTGTCGTTCGCGGAAAACAGATGATGATTCTCATAACAACCTTCATAGTGGTTTAGCCAAAATCGAATAGATACGCATCATGGCAATGTGTTATGGTCGGCAGGCGGAACCGTCTCATAAAGGGATGAGAGAGTCTACGACGTTACAGGTGGCCCTAAACTTTTTCTTTAAATTTGCTCCTCGTAGTATCAAGGGACGGTAAAAATATGGTGCTGGTTTCATTTTTGGCGAATTCTCCATATTTTCAAAAATTGCAAAAGTTGGCATTTGAAAACTTTAAAATTGAAGATAGCGATTTTTGACTGAAACAAAGTTGGTTCAAAAAAGTCAACTTTAAATAGACCATGTAGAATTTTGTGAAGAAATGAGTAGATTTCGCACTATTTGTGTCTGAAATTTATGCAATTTCTAAAAATAAAAAATATTTTCCTATAAACCGATCCAAATTTTTTCATTAAATTTTCTCCTCGTATATAACAAAGGCCAGTAAAAATATGGTACTAGTAATATTTTGGATGAACTCTTCGTATTTTCGAAAATTGCTAAAGTTAACATTTCTAAATTACAGAAATGAAAACAGATTTTTGCCTTAAAACATATTCGCTTCTAAAAATTCAGTTCTTGAAAAAGAAAAAGCCGATCCCCAATCCTACATCGAACAGATTAAAATAATATTAGAAGTTTGCAAACTGACAAAAAAAATTACAACACGCATTATAATCGAGAATAACTCGGAAACGGTGCGTCTTATGTCTTTTAAAACAGGTTTGAGTAACCCATGGGGATACGCCTTTTTTCAGGACATGTAAATTCTGGCACATAACGTGTTTTGGGGGGGACGGGTAGATACGAATGAATCTACTGTTCGGGTGCAGGTGAAGGATAGGTAGGGACAGTGTGGAAATGAAAGAGACCGCATATTATGTTCTTAGGCAGTATTCTACAAAATAGGTCCTTTTGAACGTTCTTTTACAATTTTGCAAATTTAATTCTTTTGTAAACCTCCACTCCATAGAATGGGTGGACAGAAAAGAGCAGAAGCCGAAATCAATGTGAAATTAAATTGAAGGAAAATACCGAAAATATCTTTCACGATAGAATGAATGGGATTATTTTATTTTCTATGAATTTTAATCTCAGCGCTCAGCAATACTGGAATGGTTTCTCTCGCACAATACCGGACCTATTATGCTGTAAACCACTTTTAGGGGGATGGGCGTTTGCAGATGGGTGCTACTACTATCAATTTTCATACAATTATTATTTTAAAAGTGCAGTTTTCGCACGTGTCCGGATTGTATATACTTATTTATACATGTACAGGAATATGTAGTTAGGTAAGGGAAAATATCTTTTTCTCTAGTCTGAAACAACTACAGATGTGAGAGCGTAGTCTTCCGCTGCCGGAGTCGGTAACTACTAGTACTTGGCCGCGTGCTAGGCACAGGTGCCAAGGTTTCAGCCGCCATTCTGCGGAAGCGCCATCCGGAGGAAGGTAGCAAGTGTCTACGGACGCGGCGTGGCGCTTCCCGGGCAGCCAAGTAGTTAACTACAAATGTCTTAGATTTTTAACTATGGCCCAGCAATTGAAAACTCTGAAAATAATTCACAACAGGTGTTTTGAGAGGAAGTTTTGAGACATTTTTCGTGCCTGGGCCAGTGTTCTAAAACACAGTAAAACAGTTCTTGTAAATCTGGGTCCAACCATTTCCCCTTCATTTCCTCACATGTCATCCACTTATCTTTCACCTGTGACTTCTCATAAGTTGCTAAAACCTATCGTCGTCCTTAGCGTATGTTATACTTACACAAATGATTATGAAGTTTTAAAACTATGATAATTTGTAACTACATTCCAAAGTCCAAATATTACTAGGTGCTACAACAATGTACAATAAACACTAAAATAAATGCACTGAATTGTTGCAGTTATTTTCAAAGTAGTTTTAATAAAGTCAAGGTGATTTAAAGGCGTGAAAATGGTGTTTTTATTTTTTTAATTACAGCCCAGCAATCCAAAAAATCTTAAACAAATTCACGACAATTTGTGTTTTAGGAGGAACTTTTGAGATTTTTTGAGCCTGTTCCAGGGTTCTAAGACAGTAAAGAAATTGTTATTCTTTCAAATATATATTTTGAAATGCATTGAATTTATTTGAATTTAACACTAAGAAAATATCAAAATATGTTTTTCTGATAGTATACATTATTTTGTAAGTGTTAAGTTGACAAAATAAATTAAAATAAAAAACATGTTTTGGCTGTAGAGGGTGTGGGTGGTGGGACGGGCTAAAGAAATATCAAAAATATTTTTATATTAGAATTATAGTGTAACTACTCAACCTTTGGGTTGAGACAATTACTTTTTCGGCCCGAGTTCGAAACTCACAGCGTTTCATTATCTTAGAGATATGGCGCACTGCGAATTAACTTGGAGGACCTGAGTTCGAGCCCCGTTACGGAAAAAATTACTGGTCGAAAACATTTTTGTACGTTTATTAGTAGTAAAATATAGCGGAGCAGTTAGAAATAACGCGAGAAAGTGTGTACTGTTGTGGCACCACTGGTTTTAAAAGATGCTAGCAAAAGTCAAGAAAGCGTATTATTACCAACTCTCAAAATTCCACAGGAAAGTGTTTGTTTATACACATGGGCCGCGCACAGTTTGTGAAACTACTCGGGAGACAATGTCAGTGTTATAGGTATTGCATTTCTAGTAGTTAAATTGGGTACGGAGCTAAAATGAATTATTTGTCTCCTCTCATTTATTTACACAATCCTAACGAAACCAAATATAGTCATCAAAAGTGAAATTGTAGGAGAGGCGAGGCGTTTGGTCATCGATTGGGCGATGATGACTAAACAAAATGATGAAAATAAAGCATGTTCAAGATTTTAGAGAAGAATTTAATATTAGGAAAATCTACAGATATGTTAAAGGTAGTATTAAAAATCGACTGAAAAATAGCCATGAAACAACGAGAAGCACGTAAAGGATTCGCCAATTTTATCGCATCGAATTGAGAGCTCCTCGCCGCTAATGGTCTCATCCGGCTGCTTCGTGCCGGATCGAATTCGCACTTTTCGCAGAATCTCCGCCGATGCTGGCCATGCTTGGTGAAACGCGCCATTACGAAGTAGTATGAACTTGTGAGGGGAAACCGTATATTGTGTTTGTACGCGTTCTCGTTGTTTTTACTAGGTTTGGTAGTGTTTTTAGGTCTCTTGATGGCCATGAACTGTGAAGGAAAATGAAATCGTAGATTAGTTGGAGCAAAAACTGTTGGTTCACTATGCGAAGAGAAATATTTAAATGTCAATTTTTGCTTTTTATTAAAAGTACCTTTCGGGTTACATAGCCGTGGTCTATCGGACATTTTTCCCAAACGTTTCGTCCGCTACTGCGGCAGACATCTTCAGTTGACGGTGTCACGCAATGTTCTTTTACACAACTCACTGGTGACTGGTAAACATTTCTTCTTTGTTCACGGCGCACGGTGTGTAATTTCGGCCATCTAGGTGGACAGAATTCAATTTTCCAAAGTACTCAAATGAATTAAGTTGGGTATTTGTTTGATTTTAGAATGTCCATAGTGTATGAATTGGGTATTGTTTTTCTTCTGCATCGCTTGAGGCGGCAATAGAACCAGTTCAAACTTGCACGATCTCGCGCTGACACCGCGCGGCTCTATCAGTCGCATTTCAGTTCATCTCGTGTCGGAGACCAGTGCTCATCGCCTTCTACTCACAGAGAGGTAGTGATTAAATAATTGTGTTTTTGGGTGTTTCTTCTTTTTATTAGTGCCTAAAGATAAGCCAAAAGTGTCTGCGATTGCTCTTGGGGGTCTTTTGAAAAAGTAAGTAATTTTAGTTCTACTTTCGCGCCATTTTACAAATGTATCTAGACTTTTAATATAGAGTTTACAGGAGTTGACGTTTGTGACTATATAGGTATTAAACCTTATTCATTTGGCTATGTGAATCATGAAAGATCAGCTGCGCATACCTGCGCACTCACGAGTTTTTAATTTTTTTTCGCAGTGGAGCGCTTGATTCACAGAGGACGCTATTTCATGTATGGTGTGAAAGCTCCACGGAAGCAAGGTATGACGCCGTGATATCGTATGTTTTACACGAATTAGGGGAGGAAACTATTACCGACACTTCAATCATGCTCATAAAAATTCAAATTAAAAATTGTCAGTTTATCATCAGAAAATGGAAAAATGTGCGAGGCATAAACAGCGTTTTCTAGAAAATTACTCATCGTGGCTGCAGGAAGACATCAAATTTTGAATAAATTTATCGACAATTGCTCCAAGTATATCACAATTAGTTGATACTACTAGAGGCGTTGGCCGTTCAGTTAAGCCATTTAGTTCGTGTGGCCCTAGAGCTAAAGGACGGAGAGTAAAACAGCTCTTATGTTTGTCCACAGAAGAATTGGGAACAGCTACCGGAATAAAATTAAGGAATGAAAGAAAAAGAGATTCTTCGAACATAGTGAAGGAACTTGTACGAACATAGTGAAGGAACCAATACAAATGCAGACTGTTGGTGGCGAAAATGTAATTTGGAAAAATTCCACACCGTCTTCAACTAAGTATTGTCGCCCTATAAAATTTATTTTTGCGAAAGAAACGTCAAGTGTAATTAACACTGAAGTAAGCAAAGTAGAACAACAGATAGGGTTATTAACTCCCACTACTATACAATTTCTCCATTCAGAAATTTCCATTACACCAAGAATGATTTTTTGCATGGTGGATGGCAAAGTCTACAATGCCGTTTCATCGTCTTCTTCCACACAGACTTGCTACTTGTGCAGAGCGAAACCGACTGAAATGAACAATTTTGAAGCTGTACGCACAAAAAAGTGAAGAAAGAATATCTCTGCTTCGTAATATCTCCTCTTCATTCCTGGATATGGCTATTTGAATGTCTCCTGCACATTTCGTATCGTCTGGAAATTCAAACAAGTCATGTAAGAGGAACTGAAAATAAAGAAAAAGTAGCTCAAAGAAAGAAAAAAATCCAAGATAAATTTCGGCAGGAGTTAGCACTGTTGGTCGATATGCCACAAAGTGGCAATACTAATGATGGAAATACTGCCCGAAAGTTCTTCAGAAATCCCGAGATATCTTCGGAAATAACTGAATAAATCTGGACATAATAAATTGGGATCATATTGGAATGCCTAAACGGTGGTTAAAAAATAAACTTCAATACTTTTCAAAAATTTATTTATGACACGAGACCTACATCTCCAACATTACTAGTGGTATCGCATGCCTGTAACTCTACATAAGATTCTCTTCCACGGAAGCGACATAGTTGATAGTTGCATTCTACCTATTGGACAGCTATCTGAAGAAGATCTGGAAGCAAGAAATAAAGACAACAGGAAGTTCAGGGAACTATTTACAAGGAAAACATCAAGAAAAGACACAAACAGTGATCCCATGAACAGGTTTCTCATTACATCGGATCCATACATTGCAAGTCTACAGGGATCTCCAAAACCAAAAAAGAAGAAATACAATCAAGAAATTGTTAATTTGCTAGACATTGATCAACAAGACCCTGGAGAAGTACATGGCATTACCTCATCCGAGGATTCATCGGATGGCGACTGAAAATACACTAGCATGTAATAGTTCTCTTTTACTCTAACTCTTTAATTTGTTTCCATAGTGACCGATCTATATTTTTATTTTCTTCTGGAAATATTAAAAATTAATATTGAAAATAATTAGTTACATTTATTTACTGTATATACATTATTTTAAGATTTATTGGCGTTTTTCTGTGTCAAGTCGTGAAATGCGCGATTTTTTATTATTGCAAAAAAAATAGTTTTAGTCAAAATATTTTAACAAAACTTGTTCCATATATGAGAATTATCATTTATTTTCAATATATGTTAGCTAGAACAGTAAACAATCCATACTTTTGTAGTTTCTGAATTAAGTCCACCTAGATTGCCAAAATTACACACTGTGCGGCGCTAGGACACTGAGGCACTGGTCATTGTCGGCTGGAGCGCTGGTATCGGCTGTTGATGTTTAGGCTTCACTCGACGGAGTGCAGGTATTCATGTCGAGTGAACTTTTATCCCTTCTTTCCTATTAAAATTAAATGGATGTTTATAAATTTCAATGGCCTCACTGTGAAGACGAGCGTGATAGCGTTCTATACAGGATAAAACATCAACATCTTCAAATCTTATGTCGTGCTCACAACCGGAAAAATCGTGTTCGGCTACTGGAGACTTTTCATTTTGGCCAAAACGACAGTTTCTTTTTTATTCGAAGAGACGGGTGTTTATGCTCCGTTGAGTGGTCCCAATGTATACTGAGCCGCAAGAACAGGGAATTCAATAGACTCTTGCAGATGATAGTAGGTTTCTTGCATCCTTAGCCGATCTAAATAAGTTGTGGAGGTGGGTTGTAGGCTTGAAAATGGTGTCATATCGTTTTTTTTTAGAGTTTCCCCTATGCAGTCTGTAATTCCATTCAAGTACGGTAGAATGATTTTCTGCTTTGAGTATTTTTTATTGTAGGAGTTGCACTTTCTTTATTAGGGTGGGGAGCTCTCTTGACTTCGGTAGAACAGTATGCATATTTTGTAGGGCTTTGTGAAGGTGAATCGCTCCTTGAAATGGCTCGCTCGGGGCATATAGCGAAGTCGCTAGCCTTTCACCACTGAGATCCGAGTTCGATTCCCGTCGAATCTCATGTGAAATTTGTTCCAACAAAACGAGTTTGGCTGCTTCACAAGGGCTAGTCCAACCCCTGTGAAGTGTCCTAAACCCTACCCCTATCCTTATTCCTTCCCAATTCCGGCCGCTGTGTAGTGACGCAGGAGCGCGTAGCAGGAGGCGCGTACGCGGAGATGCTACCTGGCGGTCCTCTTGACAGCAGACTGCGACGTGACGTGACATGACTTAAGGCTAAATGCACCGAAAAATACTTATAGGAAAAATCAATAGATCGCAGCACTATCACACGGAATTTACTAGATCGATAACGTCTGAACAAATTGTCTGATTTTCGATCTGTAAACGGCACTGGACTCCTTTTTAAAATAGAATTTACGCTACGATGCCGTTTTTTCAAAAAATATTTCCAAAAAATTTTGAAAACATTTTCTCATAGTTCCTGGAAGAAATTAAAAAATGTGGGCTTATAGCGCGATGACGACGTGCTTCCTGAATCCAACGCCGTGTCAATCATGCAAATCGGATGAATAGGAGCGGCGTAAAGTGAAATTTCGGAAAAAGTACCTGATTCCCCTCCCCCTTTCCCCTGCGTCACCCGACCCGTCTGAGCCCTCACTCGACGCGGCCGAACGGCCAAACCCGGCGGCTTGCGGCACGGGAGGCCGAACTTTCAGACAGGCAAGCTGGGCAGTCAGTCCCTTTCAGTCTCAATATATTTTTCTCCACGTGTCAAACTAGCGATGCTCTAACAGCCAAACGGTCTCGTATCATCTGTAATAGTCGTGTAAAACTATATATCTTGTTCACATATTTCCGTCTTCCTTCGAATACCATCAAACAATTATTTGAGGCACTACTCAAAATATCAATTCCGATTTGGAAACTGATTTCAAAAAGAAAATGGAATTAATTGTGTAGATATCACCAATATTCCATGTCATAACATCTTATTTTACATACATTTTACTTCTAAGATCTTCCGTTATCATTCCACTACCACAAAGAATGAGCCGAAATTACGCACGAGCTCTTTTATCCTGCGACTCGATTTTTGATCTCAAAACGGCGTTTGTCTCCTTGACAGACTTCACCTGATGAATCTGTTTTCCCAAGTAAAATTTTAAAACTGTTTTCGTACTTTCGGACAAAATTGAAGTTGTAAAATAGCGCGCAGGCGAGATGCATCCTGAATCTAACGCTGAAACAAACATTAAAATATAATATTAAGAATCGTGACATGTCCCAGCTTACTTAGTAAGTTATATTGATATAAAATGATTCTGTTATATTTGTATAAACTTGAAGATTGGAATAAGTAATTCCCGGCGCGTCATTTTGATACAAACTACGTAAATGATAATGTAAAAGGATGTAGTGTAAATCAATGTATTGTGACATATATGTTTTTTTAATGCATTAAATTGTCATGAAAGCAATACAACTGTAACCCTTAGACAGGAACACCACACTAGAAGAGGAATATCCGTCTATGAGGGGGATAAATTATGTTTTGTTATACAGTTATTAATTTGGCAACTTTTACATTTCTACATTAAGATACCATTTTTCTAAACATCGTACACGCTTATCAGTAACATTTAATCGGGTTGCAATGAAATTTATAAGATTTATATACTACTAGTAAAACGTAGCATACCAGTCACTGATAAACCTCATATGAGGGAATCAGAATGCAAACGTATTAAATCGGCGATCCTTATCTAGGTGTCGACAATAGGGATGCAACATTGATGTTGATATTTTCAAAACATTGATTTTGTATAGACACATGAACATATTTCGTAAAAAATGAAACATTTATGAAACCTGATGTTTATTATCGATGTGCTTGATGAGTTGTTGTGAATGAAAAGAACCGATAATCACAATTTTATAAAAAAGTTAAAATATGAAATAATATTGCATTATACCACTGTCGATACATGTGTTCGAATAAAGCGAACGGTGATTGTAAATCCTCATCCAGTAGACTATCTTCAGCCCAAGAAATGACTCCATTTTTCTGGCATTTCCTACGTATGTCCTACCGTACGCCGAGAGGCGGCCAACGCAAGCACTCTAGGTGTAAGGTCTCTCGGCCACCTTCCTGTACCCATTTGAGGAAGTTGGGACTCCATACGATGACCCTCGGCGATAGTTTTCAGGCTTAGTTTCGCTGTTATTCTTTTTACTTTCTTTTGCCGTTTTGTCTAAATCGTAATTATAAATTAACAATCACGGCCACTGTCAAAACAAAATCTTCCGCGCGAACTTGATCGATGTTTCTAAACCAGGTTTTTGAAAGATGTTTTAATTTTGAACATTGATATTGTAACCGCTTGTCGCCGGTCACATTTATAACCAACGGAAAATGGAAGCAATAATACCCGACATTAGGCCCTACACGTAGTTTCTACAGTGGCGAAGAGATGGCGTAAGTCAGAGAAGGATTTCTGAACGCACTCAGACCGTAGCCAATCAGGAAATTTTCGTGGAAATACGGACGTGACGTGAACTTGCGTCAAAAGAGCTCGCTCTCTTTCTGGTTCGAGACGTCGAGGAGAACGGTTGCCTACGAGTACGCCACATAGTCGACGAGGGACACGCGAAGATTGCGGAACACAAAAGCTTTAATAAAAGGTAATTGACTGAGCACTTTTCATGGATTTACGTACTGTGAATATCGTGAGATTACATGGAATTAGTAAATGAATATTAAACAAGAATGCAATGAATGAAAGAACGACGGCGGTAATAGATCGAAATGAATCTGTAAAACCACGTTGCTGCATTCTTGTTGCTAGAAAAGAGGACTATTGTAACATAGGACATGTTTCTTCTTTGTTACAGCTTTCATATTTTTCATATATTTCATACTTTATATATATTCTTTATTCTTATTTTTGGGAATTTCACTTTGGAAATCCTATGATGGAATTTTGAGAATTATGAGAAAGACGGATTATCCAACAACTAGTTTGACTTTTGCCATTACGAAATCATAACTTGGAGTTTCGGACTCGCATTCTGATGCGACCATCGCCTCTGCGAAAGCTGTGGTGAATTTTCGCCGAATGACGGGGAGACGGTGTTCGGAATACTTCAGTTTCGGTGCGACAGGCAACGCAGGGACCTTGCAGAAGAACGACGACCTTGAGGCGCGAGGGTCGCGCGACGGGCCAGCTACACAGCGCGGGACCAACTTGAGGAATTCGCCGGTTGTGAGTTACAGAAAGAACACTCATTAGATTTCAGTCTGGAAAAAACTTGTGAGATAGGATTATCATTATACTAGCCGAAACGTTGTAATGTGAGCTTCCCTCAAAAACAGACGTTGATCGGGCAAGTTTCTTAGAACATTGGTCTTGCTAGCCAGTGGTTTTATTTCTTTTCGACAGTCGTAACAAGAATCAGATTAAAGTAATTCTTTATGTTTATGATAGAAGTTGTTTTGTACAGAATTATTTATTTAGAGTCATATTTTAATGATTCAAATCATTTAAGAGACGTTATGAAACAAAATTTTGTGTTGAAAGGCTATGTAGAAGCCGAAGGTCAAATGTGACTATTGAGTGTAACGTAATTAGTGATTTAAAAGGTAGTAGTGAATTTCGAGTATTGTGTGTATGTATTTTTCTTTTACAGGATGAATATTTGTACTATGATTTGTGTGTCTCATGTGTGATATTCTTTGTGAAGTGTAAATATGTATCCATTGCTTGTTTTCTTGTAAACAGGGATCTGAATTATTATTACTTTAGTGAAAAACTGCAGTTTAGGTAGGGAATTAGCTACCATGATTTTACGAAAAATGAGAACATAGGAGGATCTGTGAATTTCATTTGTACAGTGATTTTCATTCAATAGAATATATGTTATTTGTCATTTAAAACTGAAAAATTGTGTTGGCTTGTTAATTGATCAGTAGTTTAACAAAGACGAACCCACTACCAATAGGGAAGTTTATCCGTAAATTGAGATATTCCCAGGGATGCGTGACGGTGTAATCACACGTCGCGAAGTAGGCAAATGACAGATCTACTTTTGTAATCGGTACGGTGAGGTGAGGAGGTACGGTTACAATATTTGCATTCGTATTACTTGAGCATCATTCCTTCGCTTTTCTTGCTATCCGAAACTGGGAGGGGACGCGCCGATAATTCAGCGAGTTCTTCCCTAATAATGGCAGAATGTACGCATGAAAGACTGAGGGTATCAAACACACTGTTCAGTGCTATGATGTCTATTTGTCGGCTCCAGTCCAGTCAAGCAGCGGCTGTGAGCATCTCTCCTTTTATCTGCTGGTCACAATTCTTCGCGGGGTCTGAACGCGCAGAGAAATAGTACTAGAACAGATCGCAAGCCATCCCTTGTTAGACCTATCTGGATATACACAGCAATAGGATGCTAGCAATTTGTTCATTGCTCACTCGGACTCGAACTGCCTTTTTCCTTTTGTTTGTGATATTGTGTATTAGTTATTCAATTGTGCCACTTACACCCTTTTCTTCCGCTTCATTCTATCATTCCAAGCATAATATCCTTTTCTAGAGATTTTGTTCGACTCATAGTATGTCCAAAACATTTTATTTTCCATTTTTTGGCTTTGGCTTTTAGAGAAAGTTCTGCTTTCTTTTCAAAATTTCGGCATTTTTCTTTTTGCCCTCCCATTGTACGTTTAATATTTTCTTCCGTGTCCATACTTCAAAAGCATCTTCCTTTTTTCGGCCTATCTCAATGTTCAGCTTTTACACCCTCACAACGGGATGAGAAATACCATTTTCTCGATTATTTGGATTTTGGTCTTACGCAGGACTTGATTTCTGACGGAACACGATGGAACGACGTTCCTGTATCTCGCTGATAATTATTACATTATATTATAAATATATAATTATTTCTCTTAAATTAATAAATCATTTTGAGCGCGTTCCGGGACCCAAAACTTTAGAAATCAATCACTTGATATGCCTGCACATTTTATGAATTTGTGTAATTTTCTTTCCGCTGCTTTTTCTAAAATTATTCCTCTCTTTAGTTTTTCTGTACAGTATCCAGAATTTGTTATTGTAATTCATAAGTATTTAACTTCGCCTGCCCTGTATATCACTTCTCCGTTGATGTTCAAGGCTTCCTTTTTTACCAGTTGACATAAATGTTGTTTTCTTTAAATGTAAGTTCGTAGAATACTTAAATTTTATATTAATAATATATTTAGCTATCGTTATTACATAATTCAGAATTAAGTACAAATAAAACATCTGCATAATTTTGATGAGATAACATTTTTGCGTTTTCTCGAAAAGGAGTAAAGTGGACATGTCACGTTTTGAATGTTTGCTCATTTCGCGCTCCTTTCTATCCAAGCCCAGCACCGCCAGGGCACGCGCTCAAGTGTAGTCACCCTTCTGAGCTGGAAGCAGGGTCGCACCTCTGGCACACTGCTGTTCTGATAGCGTGACTTTTCTGACCTCTGCAGACATCTCGCCGCGTTCTTCGGCGGGCTGCGTGCTACACTAGGGCAATTCGATATGCCCAAGCGTAGGAAGAGGGTGGTGTGTAGTTTTCAGTGGGCGAGAACATTGTGCAATGACGAAGTGGAGATTATATTTACTCTATAAGAATTAGTGGAATCATTCGCGTTTCCTTAATTATTAGCAACCGAGTATATATATATATATATATATATATATATATATATATATAAATATATATATATAAATAAAATTATAAATTAAACAATTAATAACAATTATGAAAGTATATTTGATTAATAAAAATTTTGTGAGATAATATTAACTAATGTAACTTATTTTGTCAAGATGTATGAATGGTAAGCTATTTTTTTTTCATTGAATATACCGGTATAACGTTTATTGACGTCCATACCGGTAATGACGTCCAATAGAGGTATTTTACTAGTATATAACAATAAAGGTATTTGAGAAAGGTATGAAAATATACCGGTATTTTTACCGGTATTCAATACCTTTTCGGTCGCTGTTCACTAGCAGAATCAAAGAAAAACAAACTATCCTTACCTTCTCTTTCGTTTGTATTTACAGTATTTGAAGTATTTCTTTTTTTTAAAACATATATTTTATGTATTTAAATATATCTTCAAAAGACATGCTCAGAAAAACTCAAATATAGAGTTTTAAATACAAAAATATATATTTCAAATACAAGTATTTAAATATTGCTCAACCCTCTCTATAAACTAGTTTGTGCGATCAGCAATGTACTAATCTCAGTTCCCAGCTTGAGCGTAGTGCTAATACATATGCCACGAGTAAGTCCGGAAAAGTTTGTAGAATGAAATTGCAAAATATGGACAAATATATAAGGAAAACGCTAAATAAACGAATATGCAAAATCAGATTTTCCTGCAATATGTAACATCAAATTTTATTAGAAGTAATTTAGTACAATTACACTGTGTAATTGTATCCTTACAATACAATTTCAAATAAAAATGTAATATTTAGCAAGAGGATTTATCCACTTTTACTTTACCAGGGCCCGACAATAAGAGGTTTCCGGTACCCGATTACATAATTTGTCGGAAAGTAGTTTTAAAATTAACAACAAAGAAAACAATTTAAAAATTTAGCTTCCGCGATTTTACTTGGGAAAACAGATTCATCAGGTGAAGTCTGTCAAGGAGACAAACGCCGTTTTGAGATCAAGAATCGAGTCGTAAGATGAAAGAGCTCGTGCGTAATTTCGGCTCATTCTTTGTGGTACTGGAATGATAACGGAAGATCTTAGAAGTAAAATGTATGTAAAATAAGATGTTAGGCCATGTAATATTGGTGATATCTACACAATTAGTTCTATTTTCTTTTTGAAATCAGTTTCCAAATCGGAATTGATATTTTGAGTAGTGCCTCAAATAACTTTTTGATGGTATTCGAAGGAAGACGGAAATATGTGAACAAGATATATAGTTTTATACGACTATAACAGATGATACGAGACCGTTTGGCTGTTACAGCATCACTAGTTTGACACGTGGAGAAAAATATATTGAGACTGAAAGGGACTTTTTTCATTTTCCCCTCGTCAGTAGCCCTGACGAGGCGGGAATTTATTACGATTAGGGATACATTTGCGCCCCAACCTTGCGGTTTATGGGGCTTGGTGAGCGCTTTATCTTAAAAATACTAAGTAAATCTAATCTTAATCTACTTAAAACTAAACAGTGCCTCTTTGGGCTCAGGGGCTCAGCCTCTTTGGGCTCACTCTTGGTGCCTCTCAGGCTCAGGACTGAAAGGGACTGACTGCCCAGCTCGCCTGTCTGAAAGTTCGGCCTCCCGTGCCGCAAGCCGCCGGGTTTGGCCATTCGGCCGCGTCGAGTGAGGGCCCAGACGGGTCGGGTGACGCAGGGGAAAGGGGGAGGGGAATCAGGTACTTTTTCCGAAATTTCACTTTACGCCGCTCCTATTCATCCGATTTGCACTCTGCTGTGATTGAACTTCGATAGAATTCCGACGTAAAAGCTTGGAGCTTGTGAACTCTTAAGTTTACGGACTTACGTTTACGGTTACGTCAAGGCATTGTGAATGGTCTCGCTTAGTAACTCATTTGTAGGCTTTGCGGCTACGTTACGTTTACGTTTAAGTATACATTATGAATGAGGCCTAAGAAGTGCGTTCTGATCGGAGACGAGCGTGAAACATCCGTATTATGTTGACTTGCAGGGCTCCTTGAGTTGGGTTTGGCTTTGGAGTGAAATATTTTAGTGTGTAGTCGAATGTGTATTCGATCTCATAATATTTGCGTTTAGGGAAATTCAGGAAAAAATTTGCGTTTCCGTAAAACGAATTTCAAAAATTAGCATTTAAAATATGATAATTTTTGAAAATTACCTTGTAGGCAGTTTTAGGTAAAACATTTAAAAACGGGCATCAACCGCCCTTTTAGGACATTTAGGCACTATTAGATGCTTTCAATAGATCTATTTTTCATGATTCGTAAACATCTGCAATTATTTTCCACAACATTCTAAAGGAACTAAATAGGCAGTTGCCCTAAAATCCGAGGTGTAGTGATGGGGCAGTTAACGTGTCATAACCTGTTGATAGAAAATTATCTGTGCCATAGAAGGCCTTTTATGAACGTTTTCTTGTGACGAAATAAGCTGTTTCTAATGCTGGTATACATTTCTTTTTTCAAATTACGCATTGTATCTGGGTGTTCTGCATTTCCAATAGGAACCAGAAGCACAGATTGCTACTGAAGAAAACGAACAGGACACAATGTGCGCCCTCGAGTAAGGACGCTGACCATTAATGTGATAATAAGTAGAGTCGGAATTTCTATGCTAATGCATGTTTTATGTAATCTTCTTACTGCTCTCAAACTTTGTAAATAGTGTTTTATGGCATGCTCATGAAAAATGTACTTTTTACATGAGTGATTGCATGTTTCGGTCATATTTTGGAGAAATTCACAGATAATGCACGTTAATACTATTTTCTATATATTATGGCATATTTGGACTTTTATCTAGCATGTTCACTATTTCATATTAAGATTTTTACTTAAGTTATGCTAACATTAAAATGAATGCTTATTAATTATAACATTCCTAGAGAGTGATATTGGGGAGCTGCCATTGTTGCTTTTATTTATAAGCTGCAGATTTTAAAACGATAGAAAGTTCAGAAGAAAAGGAACTAGGATCTAATTCCTTTTTTGTTAAGTGAATTACACATTCTAACACCCTCGTTAATACGAGTTCCATCCAAATGAGGAAAGAATCGGAGTTCGTTTTGCGTGATACAAAAAGGGAAACTATCGACACTTATTCCTGTATGTAATGCACACTGACATTTCGTTTTCATTAATACAATCATAATACATTCGTATTGTTGCGCTGGCGGTAATGTGGCGGACCTTTTGTACGAATTCAAATATGTTACCTTCCAAATACTCAACAAAGTAATTACTCCAGTTTGAAGATTCTATCAGTCTCGGCAAAAAATTTAAGGATCTGTAGTTACTTCTTCTCTGGAATGGTATTGAATTTATTTACTGACACATTCTTCTGCAGATAATCCTCCCTCTTGCATCTAGCACTTTCACTGTTCCTGCTTACCAGCGTCACCAAATATGACAATGTACTCTTGTAAACTGATAGTGTGAGGCGTATATTCCTGAAACGTCTCCCATTTTACTGCTGTATGGATCTATCTCGTCAGCAACTGTCACATCATCTGAATCGAAACGCGCCCAAGATTTTTCGAAACCGTTGTGTACGTACGTATCTCGGAAGTTATAGCAGAGCCCTCTAATCCGCCGGATTTAGTGGCCGACTTATATCGCATGCTAATACATCACTCGTTCATACTATATCGAATTTGTTCTCAACTCTAGCTCAGTGCGTGCCGCTAATGATATCCCAAGATGCAATATAGAGATGATGGCATTAATCTGGATACATAATTATATAATTATGTATAATTATATAATATTATATAATTATATATTATATAATATTATATAATTATATATTATATAATATTATTATTAATTATATATTATTATATAATATAATTTTATATAATATATAATTCTGTATTCAGATGTATGTATACCGGTGTCCCGGAGCTCCCGTTACAAAAATACTCCATATTTTAATTTGTATTTCATGAATAATGGCAGATTCAGTTTTTCCGAAAAAAAATTGGCTTTGAAAAAATTGAGTTTAAATGTTACTTCCGGGCGAAATCGAAACCAGCTGCCGCGACACGAAACCGACGTTTACAGCGGGGCTGGGCCTTTACATCGTTTCTCTTCATTTTCGATGAAAATTTTGAGTGAGGACATCGCTTGCGGCACATTAGAGTACTTTAATAATGTCAAGTGTTTCAATAGTATCTATTCATTAAATCTTTTAAATTTACTTAAAATAAGTGTAATACATTATAATTACAGTAAGCAATGGTGTAATAATGAATGCTGAACACAAAACAAATCTTATGGAAAGTAACAAAATAACTGCAATGCTCGAATTCTTTTTAACGTATCTTCAGTGTGAATTTAGTGTCTTAAGCTTTAAATAACTACATACGATGAATGATAGGCTGTATATAATATCATGACCTATACTAATTGCGTTTTGCAGCGAAACCATTCTTTCATGAAAATACTGAGTTTATTAATTTCTTGTGAGGGCACAATTGGAACGGATGCTTTCGCCAGTTTCATTTCATGGAGCCGCAGACCGACCAATGAAGAATATTTGTAGAAGAGTAGGGAATCTTTGAAGCGAGTCCTCAGTCAACAAATCTTACACGGGGTATTGGGTTTTTCTCTTGTAAAATCGATTTTTTGCCACAGCATTACAATACTTTCTCTATTCGATGTAAGTAATATCTGAGGAAGTAAACTAGTGGTGTACGTCTACATCTACTTTCTCGATTTATTTCTTAGTTTTTAACCGAAGTTTTAGAACATATTTCATTAACAAAAAATCTTGATAATTGATATTGTACTTTTGCGATGTTAATTTTTGGAATTTTTAAAATTACAGTTTGCCGGAAACGAGACCAGTGCAATTTTCTTTACCGTTCTTTTCTACAATCGAGAAAAAATGTAAAGAAACAAATTTAGAGCAATTTTGAGATAATGTTTTTTAATTGTATTAACGTGAAGCAGAAATTACGCGAAAACTACTTTTTTTTCAAAAAATCGCACGTGACATTTTTTAAAGATTACATTTTTACAACAAAATGAACATTTAAGGAAAAAATCTCTATGATAGTCTTGCAGTATCAACTTCTTGAAATTTTCGAGTTCGTCGGAAATGGGTCCAACTCCAATTTTTTATCGTTCTTTGATATATTCGAGGAGGAAATTTAAAGACAAATTTGGAGCCGTTTTTGAGAAAATATTTGTTTAAAAATTACTTATATTTCACTACGTGTACAATATCTTAGAAGAATTGTACAAGACCTTAATTTAAGATCTGACGTTACAGAACAGATTTCATTAAGGAAAAAATGTCTTTAATAGTGTAGCTGAAGGAAGAGGCCAAAAAATGTACAACTTTTGCTTTTATCAAAAAATCATGTATTTAACGAAAATTGAGACCTGCGCTATTCATTTAGGTGTTCTTTACACTGAGGACAAATATTAATCAAAAAATTTAGAGCAATTAAAACAGAAACGAAAATGTTGAATCTTCATGTAATAAACCCCCCCAAATTCAAAATATCCGCTTCAAACTCGCTGGGTCTAGATTTCCTTATAATCGATTGAGAAATATCAATTTTCGAGAAAAGAGACTGAACAGCAATTTTGGAGAAAAGCGTTTAGAAGCTTGTGTTGACTACAGACCAACCGACAGACTCACATATTGCCGTCAATGAATTTTTCAGCATCAAAGACCCACAAAGCATGGATTCTGACTACCCAACGTTTTAGAGGAAGTGAGTGTGACTTGTGTATAACCATTTGGATAGTAATTCCGTGACGCCAAATCAAAAATGTGGCGATATCATAGATTGACATACTTTTATATTTAAATAACTTAGTGAAAATCATCTAAAACTTGAGCTGCTACAACACATACTTTCTCACATTATTGAGAACGGTAACGTATTATAATATTGCAATTTCTGTCATCACTTGAAAAAGTCCAAACAAATTCAAACGAAGCGCTTGTTGTGCTTATCGCCAATTATTTCGATTGAAAGGAACAGCAGCCCTTTCTTACTTCTACAAAACAAACATGAATAAATCTCAACTGTTACAATATTTGCTGCACATTAGTCACGCAAGGGTAATTTCACCTATAAATTAAACACCCTGCCATCCAATATATCGCATTTTGTAGGGCCTTACGTGTAGGCCCATACGTAACTAGGGTATCATTATGTAATGCCCATCTTTTATATATATATATATATATATATATATATATATATATATATATATATATATATAAAATCTGCATATATATTATCTTCTTTAGTAAAGTTGAATGTACCATTTTATTTTCATACAGTATCATTCTAAGTAGTTAAACTTATGTCATCACGAAATAAAGTAATTTATGAATAAATTTTAACAACGTTCCAACGTGGAGTAATTTTCCTTGAATTTTGTGAGTCATACGTCAAGTCGTATGTCTGAAATTGCCTTTTATCCCTGACGACTAGGGGCTCAGCGCCGTTAATATGCGTGGTTCACAGACAGTCAACAGTCCACGGGCCCGCGGTGTTTCGAGCTGCTTAACTTCCGTGAATTCACGGCGTTAGGTTACGAAGTTCGGTCACCGGCGCAGGCCTAAGTTTGAACATATAAGGAAATTAATTGACTTTTCAGTATTTATGAAAAAATACTATAGTTTAAAAAATTATTGGGACACCTATTGTATTTTATCACTATCTGCCCCCCTGTAAGGTTGGGTACATAGGCAACTGCCGTGTTTGTCTAGGTGAAATTGGCTTGTCGCCATATCATTGTGATGGCCCCAAATAACTATTTATTCGTTATTACGTTTTTATCAGTTATAAGTTTTTTTTCGCGTTACTTGGGTATTGCCAAAAAAATCTACTGATGGGATAAATTGTGTAGAAAATATTTTTGGTTTTTGTATGAATTTAATATTTTATTAAAATGTAGGCAATTTTTCGTGGTTTGATTATCAATTGATTTCCATTCTAAAATGAACTTAATAAGATTTCTGCTGCCACCACTGAAAACATCACGGTTACAAAATATTTATCTCAAATGACCTGGGCAAGAAGCATTCTTCCAATTTCTGATAAACTAGCAGCCTTGGTTTAGGAGAAAATCTCAGTAATATTGTTTTCTTTCTTCGTTGACCACATATTTGCAGACCACTACCTGACATCCTGCAGTTCCACCCAATTGAGGTCAGACACTACTAACGTTCTGGATATTTGTGTTGATTATAAATTAGTGGCATTTCACATGTGGTTTTACTTTCTCGTATACATACGTATATACGGGAGTAATATAAGTAGTATGGAGAATGTTACGTAATGCTGCGAAAAATCGATTTCGAGATTTAAACGAAAATACACGTTTTGGGGTCCCCTGATACCGAAAAAATGTTTCTTTTTCAAAACGTCCGTCCGCCTGTCCGTCTGTCTGTCCATCCGTCTGTCCATCCGTCTGTCCATCCGTCTGTCCATCCGTCTGTCCATCCGTCTGTCCATCCGTCTGTCCATCCGTCTGTCCATCCGTCTGTCCATCCGTCTGTCCATCCGTCTGTCCATCCGTCTGTCCATCCGTCTGTCCGTCATCCGTCTGTCCATCCGTCTGTCCATCCGTCTGTCCATCCGTCTGTCCATCCGTCTGTCCATCCGTCTGTCCATCCGTCTGTCCATCCGTCTGTCCATCCGTCTGTCCATCCGTCTGTCCATCCGTCTGTCCATCCGTCTGTCCATCCGTCTGTCCATCCGTCTGTCTGTCCCATCCTGTCCATCTCTGTGAACACTACTAGCGCTTAAACCGCACGTACGATCTTTTCCAAATTGAAGAAACCGCTATCCATCTGGTTGGAGCTTTGAAATTTTAAAAAACGTTCTTTAAAATTTGGGGGTACTTTACATGAAGCCTCCCGGACATTTTCAAACTTTTCTCAAAAAGTCTTCAAATTTTTTCTTTGAATTTCTTATAAGAATAGAGTAAAATACACTTACAAAGGGGGATGTAGGTCCGATTTTCGCAGTTAACTCTGAATTTTCGAAAATTGCAAAAGTTCGAAATTTTTTCGGCGTCTTCCAACTACAAAATTGAAGACAGATTTTTCCTTCACATGAAATTCATTGCCCATAAATAGTTCTTTCATTAAGGTCATGTAGACTTTTTTGAAAATTTTCGTAGTTTTCGTACAATAGAGCGTGAAATATTCTGAATTAAAAAAAAACAAACAAGATTTTCTCATAAACAGCTCCAAACTTTTTCTTTAAATTTTTGGTAGGGGTAGTACCAAATGCACCCTATACCATGACGTAAACGCCATATTGCACTATTCTTTTGTTTTTTCAAAAATTACAAAAATGTAATTTTGTTTACTTGTCTCTCAGGTCAGTAGTATTTACATTAGATTCGGTTTCTTCACATTTAGATTTATGAGTACATGTGCTTTAAGTAATGACAAATAAAATTGCTCAAAAACGCAAGTTTTCTGTAAAAATAGGTTCAAAATTCGGCATTTTCAGAAACATTGAAACACCATTTTCTCAAAAATGTCTCCAAATTTTGTTTTCAAATTTTTCCAATGGTTAGTGCTAATTGCAGTGTTTAATATGACGTAAAGTTCATTTTGATGTATTGTTTTGTTTTTTCAAAAATGACATAAATGCAATTTTTTTGAAATATCTCTCACACCGTTAATATGCACATTTCCATCAAGTTGTATACATTATTACATTTGTGAGTGGAAGTGCTTCAAATGGCTTTAAATAAAGTTTTTCGAAAACTCAATAGGTTCCTGTTGAAAAAAGCTTCAAATTGTGTATTTACAGTAACGCTTAATGTAATTTTCGTAATAAAAGGCTTCAAAATTTCTAATGAAAATTTCTATTTTGGATGAGGATTTACTCCTCTTTAATATTTTTGAAGTCATATTTCAGTTCTACTATTAAGAAACCGAAAAATTGAGAAAATATGAATAAAATGTACTTTCGGCTGCGATACATGACAGCTGGCCAAAGAATGGAGCAAGACCTTCAAGCAGTCTACACTAAGGAAATTAGAAAAATTTGCTACAAGAAAGTCTGTGCCATTCTGTAGCACCTTTAGTTATTTTTGTGAATGAAACAGATTAATGAAAAATTTTGTATTTTATTATAACGGCATCCAACCATTTCAAATAATATTGTGGTTGCAGCAAAAGTTAAATATTTAGGTTTTGGTTTTGTTTTTTGATGAAAGTTTTGGGTTTCAGAATCTATTTCTATTTTTTTTTTTTTTTTTTTAATAAAAGTTTAAGAAATGTAGGGTAAAAAACAATCAATGATCATGTTATAGAATTTCATGTTCATTGATTTTGAAGGAAGAGAAGGAGAAGGAGAAAGTTTGAATTTGGCCCAATTCTATTGTGTTTTGTGTTTATTTAACCAATCATGTATTCTGCACATTTTAATTTCTCATTTATGAAATCCCAGTGGACCCAGTACCTTGATGGAAGCAAAGAAATAATAACTTACTATCTGTTCTTTGAGAAACTCTGACTTCTGTTTTTTACACCAAAAGTTACATTTTGAAATGTGAACACAAGTTGCCTAAAACTATTAAGAGCTTTTAAAGAAAAGACATTTTTTTTGTTTTTGGTTCCAGCAATATTTTAATAAAAGAACAGTTTTGGTTTTGCCCTCACTTTTGTAATGCTGTGATGCATTGAGTATACTAGAAAAATGAACTTTTTCAAGTTATTTGGATTTTCAATGAACTAATCTTTATGGATAACCAGAATAAAAAAATGCGGAAATAAATATTTTCACAACTGTTACATTTTCAATTCCTTATTTTCAGCCTACCATCAAAATGAGTCCAGTGAGAAGTATAGCATCTTATGATAAAGCATTTGTAAATGGAGAGTGGGTGTCTGCTAAAAGTAACAAAACATTCAAAGTTCTAAATCCTTATAATGGAGAGGTATTAAGTAATGTCCCTGACATGGACAGTAATGATGTGCAGGATGCTATACAAGCTGCTAAAATTGCATTTGAAGATTGGCAATTTACTACAGGAAAAGTAAGACACTTTAAATTGCTTACTATTATATTTGTTTAATGCAGTATTGTGGAAGGACATATTCAGATACCTTAATTCTTTTTTAAGCAAGTTAGAAATAATTTCTAACAGAATGCAATTGTTAATTATTGTGTGTTAATATTAACGTGTTTCAAATTAGTTTTAGAACATCATCTTAAGAATTTGTGAAATAATTTAATTTCCATGACATTTGTATTACACATTATTATTATTATTATTATTATTATTATTATTATTATTATTATTATTATTATTATTATTATTATTATTATTATTATTATTATTATTATTATTATTATTATTATTATTATTATTATTATTATTATTATTATTATTATTATTATTATTATTATTATTTAAAAAAGTAATATTTAAGTGGAATATTAAACAATTATATATGATTAATTTCTCATGAGCAAATATTGTAAATTTTTGTTCTCATTTATATGTAAGAAATTTGCATAAAATTATTTTATTCTTTTACTAATAACAACAAATTTGTGGTGTAGGAAAGATCAGATTTACTACGAAAGTGGTACAATCTATTGCTTAAAAATCAAAATGAACTTGCAAGTATTATAACATCTGAAGCTGGGAAGCCCCTTCAAGAAGCTCTTGGAGAAGTTGCATATGGAAATTCTTTTATAGAGTGGTTTTCTGAAGAAGCTCGCAGAATCAGTGTAAGTTTTCAAATGTTTATTGATGTTATCCTGACTTTTGGGTCATGTTTTTATCTTGTACTTGGCCCCTATTTAACCACATTTTAAAACTTATATTTTTTTCCTACTCTTTATAATGTGGAGACCGCTTTCCGCTTTTGGTACTCTATTCATAAAAGTTGTTTGAAATAATTTGATGTGGATGCAATTGACATCAAACAATAAATGTCATGACTTTAATCTCAGTAGTCCATTTTTTAAAGCTGCAGATGATTTTGGAAAACTCTTTGTGGCCCAATCAATTTCAAAATTTTAAATTCTTGTGTGTATGTTTGTGTATACAAGCATGCACATACGTGTTATTACGAGTCCAAGTAGAAGTCTAGCATCTTTTGAGAAAGTAGAAGGAGTCGTTTATGAATAAAATAGATGAGAATAAAATGTAATGAGGATATGAGAGAGAGTGTATATATGTGCATTTTATGTCTTTACTGATTGTCCATGCAATATTTGAAAACTAGAAAGCTGCCTTTGTAGAGTTGAACTTTTAATTTTTTTTTTTTTTCATTGGAGTTTCATGTGTAGTTTAACGTGTGTGTGCGCACGCGCGTGTCCTGATACTCCAATACTTGACAAAAATTGACATCTGACATATCTGAGCCTTTTGTTTCTTTTCTTTTGTTGTGACACTACTGACCTCTCACTTCTTTCCTTCATTGGTTTACTTGAAAACTGAAAAGTTGTTTTCATCCTTCTGATTGTTATAGCTTGTTTAAGAAAGCTATGGAGTTGAAATGAAAATGGATTTATTTTCTCAACTGAGAAATATTATGTATAGAATTTGTTTTCCATGTTCATGATTCACTCTGCATTTATTCACTAATTAATTAGATGGCATGGATACCAGGCACTAATGTACTACAGTAGTTTTCGTTCCTTGAATTGAATGGAATGGCAGTAAGTAAATGTTCTTGTTTTGAATTGTAGTAATCGTGCAAAATGTTCTGTCAGAAAAAGTGATTAAAAACAATAAATATTTTGTAAATAAGTCTGAAAAATATTTTCTTTATAGAACCATAATATTAATTATTTCATGTAATCTTAATTACCTGATATGAAGGAAACCTAAATGGACTCGGATAACTGAAAAGAATGCAAAATAATAGAAAACTGAAATACCTAAAATAACAATCAAACTCTTATTGTAGTTAGTTGAAAATACCAGTAACTTTGAAATGCATAATATTAAGAATAATTTAAAGTAACTTTTTATAGTTAACCAATTTAATTTAATATAAGAAAAAACAAACATTTTCTTCAAGACAATAATGTGACAAAGAGTTTTTCAAATTTGTCTTCTATTATTATTGACTGATTGGGTTACCATACATCCACATTTATCCAGATGTGTCTGAAATTTTGAATAAATATTACCGTCACCAGAAATTTTCCAAAATTTGTACATCATCCACATTTTTTTGACCACAGTGAATATTTTCTTTGGCATTTTCTCTTTGCATTTGATCTTGATTTGGAATGCACAATGTGCGTTGAAAGACTTATTTTACTTGTAGAGGCTCTTTAATGGCCACGGTCAGATACAGAGTCAGTTTTGTGAAAGGATGTGTATTGGTTAAGTTTAATTTTAGACATTTCTCATGTTCTGTCACTTGCAATGTAAAAAGAACTTGCTAAAATGAATTAGGTCTTGTAAAAATATTATGAATATTATGATAATATTATAATATTATGAACTATAAATTTATTATTGTTCAATTTTTTCTTTGTATTAAGGTTTAGTTTTACATCTAGTTTTCCAAAGCAGCTTCAGTAAAATATACAAGTTTGGAACAATGTTTTATTTTCATATATTAAGCTTGTCTACAAGAGTAATGGGCAAAATGTAATGGGAAGGATCAAGATTGTCAGCATTTTGGTATTTTAGAATGTGGGAATCATACTGATTGATAATGTAGAATGCCTGATAACAGACAGATATTTCAATGTAATGTTTATTCCATACTTCTTGTGTTTTCAAATGGTGAAGCCCAGGTCAATTAGACCAATTTATAAACCTGGTGAGTGGATGGTGGTTTGTAAGCTTTCCAAGATTGTCTGAATTTTGCATTTTATTGTGTCAATTGACTATACAATAACATTTTCAGGGCGAGGTAGTGTCTAGTCCTGTTAAAACAAAGGAAATGATTTTAGTAAAGCAACCTATTGGTGTTACTGCATTAATCACTCCGGTAAGTTGTCATGGCCTTCAAGTTGTGTTCCTTTAATTACTTTTATATGTATCAAAATTAACTGTTCAGAAGCTTTCATGTAGCATTTCAGTCAATGAAAAAGAAAACCAAATAAATCATAATTTGAATAATTTTCCACTTCAAATTTATACTGTCTGTTTGTCACTGTAGTTTAGAAAATTATTTATATGCAGATTGATTGGAGATATTTTTAATGATTCATTTGTTATTGCATGTTTTAGTGGAATTTTCCAATAGCCATGATAACACGAAAGGCAGGAGCTGCTCTTGCTGCAGGCTGCACATGTGTTATAAAACCTGCAGAAGATACTCCATTGACAGCTCTTGCTGTGGCAGATTTAGCACATGAGGCTGGCATTCCCAAAGGGGTTATCAATGTAGTGACATGTGATCGAGGCAATGCTCCAGCTGTTGGAAAAGTATTGTGTGAAAGTCCGGATGTTGCAGGATTGTCATTCACAGGTATTCATTTATTCTTTCTGTTATTTTTGTTCTCTTTGACAGTATTTGTTTATTGAAGTATGGAATATACTATTCACTTCTCTCTTACATTGTTTTCCTCTGATTTCTGGTTTGTTTTTTTGCACTAAATATTCTCTTCTAATTTTCTTCTTTTTTGAAATGTTTGTCTCGGAATTTCTTTTGTGTCACATACACCTTGGATTTTCTCATTTGCTTCGAGGTACTGTTGTGATGACATACTCATTTCTAATTGTGAATTAATACATTTATCCAGTCAATGAAAATCTGTGGACTGCAACTCTTCAGGAAGAACTAAAGCTAATCTGGTAGTTTGGAATGACCTGATTTTAACTGACCTCATGGTGGTTTTGAGAAAAAGTCTTAGAAGTTTTGAATGTCAATAATTATTATATTTCGTTAAAATGTTTGGTCTAATTGAGCAGTTGTGACACTATACATAATAAGTTCAGAATGTAATAGTGAAGAAGTTTATGGGAGGGGATCATGAATTGGCCATCTACGGACCATGCCAATGTGCAGTTGTACCCACCGAGGCCCTGTCACATTTTTCCTGGGAGCATACACATGAGTTTATTGTGTGTGGGGGGATCAGCATTTCTATGCTGAGTCCGTTTTTACACCTCAGGCTTGTTAGCCCTGGGGGATAAGGTATGGAAATGATGATAAAGGATGAAATTGACAATCACAAACATACAAAGACACACACAAGCACAACCATGCCTGAGGTGGGACTTGAACCCGTGATCTTTCAATCCAAGACCTCCAAGGCACTACTGCCTTAGTGATCTCGGCTACCTGGATCGGCTTAAGAAGTTTAATTATTATAAATGTTATAATTTTGAGATAGAGATGATTTGCAGTTAGAACCTTGCAATTCATGTCACACAATTCACTAATCTATTTGCAATATAAAGTTTTAACTCCAATATTCAGCAACATCAGGAAAAATAAATTTAACTTATCATTCATTTTGAAACAAAATACAGTTTTATTAATATTTCTTCACAATTTTTAATATGTAACTGTATCTCTGCACTCATCGTTTTTAGAAATATAGGTTCAAGTATCTGGATGTATTGGAGACCTATACTAAAGTGATTGACTGTAGGAAATGATTTAATATATACAATAACATTGATTTTATGTTCTAAAAATTTCCTCTGGCTCTTGAAAGCTTTCCCTTGCATATCAGGGGCATGTTGATTAATCTCACTTTTTTGTGTTATACTTGGACATAGTACACTAGTTTCTGTGAAATATTATGAGTTCCTAATTAGGATTCTTACCAAATACTGATTCTTAAATTGCTGAAAAAAAAATCAACTCCGTTTGGCTAAAATAATGATATGTTATTTCAAAAGAACCAAATTCCCACATTGTGGGAGTCATGCTCACATTCCGTTTTTGCTTGGTAAGCTAGTAGGCCTACACCATTATTTTGTCACATGGATGACTGGATGATTTTTAAATGTGAAGGCATTGGCTCTTGATTACCAAATGATAATGTTATGGACACCCCTATAACAACAATACTAGAGCTCTGCATTCTGAGGTCAGCATTTGTTGGAATGCCGCGAGGCTCCGCGCCGACGCAATGCTCGGAAGGAGTTGCCGGAGGCCTTGCTCTGTATTATACAGGAGGAACAATTATTACTATTTGCCACCCCATAACTTCTAAACGATTCACGATATAGAAGTGCAGTTTTCGCTCAACAACGCGGAATCATGGGGGCAAGTAATACGTTCTAGAGATATTGTTTGAACTATTTTTTAATTTTCGAAACATTTAATAATCTTTAATTTTGTAAATGGAACCGCATATTTTTCTCACTAGCAATAACTAGTGGTGCTACAAAATCACATACTTTCTCGCATTATTTATTTCGAACAGCTCCGCTATATTATACTCCTACATAAACTTGCAAAAGTGTTTTCAACCAGCTACAATTTATTTCCGCTCCGAAACCCGAACTCAGATCTTCAGAATTAACTTGCCGACGCCCATTTCACTATGCCAAAGAAGCGCCGTATAGCAAGAACTCTCGTAAGAGCGAGAAGTAATGATATTCGGAACGGTTAGGGATACCACGGTGAAAGAAAAACTAAGTTGGCCTCATGGGTAGTGTTTATAATGTATTTAAATTTCATGTTGATAGATTCATTAGTTTACATAAATCGGTTCATACAAATGCACAGAAAAACAACAATTAATTTGATGTGACATACGTTTTAGAAATCGATCTTTTGGTTCGAACAGAATCCATGTATACCATTTAACAACCTCGGCCATCCGGGGACGACCAGACATCTACACTTCCGTAATAGTCCTAAAGACAGACTGTTTCAGTTCCAGCATTAGGGAGCCGAAAAATTGAGATAATGTGAAAAATGTCCTTTGGTCGACAAAAATAGGCAGCTGGGGAGAGAATAAGTCCTAACCGAAAAGCTAGTCCAGACTAATGAGATTAGATAAGTAATGCGAGAAAGTCTGTATCATTCTATGGCACCTAGTTTATTTATTTATTTATTTATTTATTTATTTATTTATTTATTTATTTATTTATTTATTTATTTATTTATTTATTTTCCATACGTTGTTACATATGAGAAGAGACTTTAATGAAAAAATTTCGTACGGGTTTCTAGAAAATGATATTTTTTAGAAATTGCATAAATTGAGACACTAATTGAGCGAATCCAGCTATTTTTTTTTTTCAAAAAAAATGTACATGACCATTTGTAAAGACCTTTTTTACACCAGGCTTTGTTTAAAGCAAAAAGCGCTATTTCCAATTTTGTAGTTTTCAAATGATCACTTTTTAGCATTTTCGAAAAATGGCATAATAGCCGAAAATGGGACTGGCACCATATCTTTTACCGTCTCTTAGGAGAAAATTTCAAGAAAATATTTTGAGCGATTTTTGAGAAAAAAATTGCCTATATTTCGATCAAAATTACACGAAAATACTCATATTTTTGAAAAATTGAACACAGACTTATTTAAAGATCCGTCTTTAAGGAATAGATTTCATTCATAGAAATCTCCATCTTCAGTATTATAGTTGCAGGAAGAAGCCCCCCAAAAATTGCGCTTTTTTCAACTTTCAAAAAGTCTATAATTTGAACCGATCATGAGACCACCACTGTTCTCGTAAGCGTTCTTTATATTATCCGAAGACAAATTTTGATCAAATCATTTGGTGCCGTTTTTGAAAAAATTTTGAAAATGTTTTTGAGGCTTCATGTGAAGAACCCTCAAAAATCAAAATATCCATTTGAAACTCCCAAAGCCACAAGTTTATTTAGATCGATTGGGGAATATCAATTTTGAAGAGAATCGGAAGATCGGTTAAGGCACTAGCGTTGACCATAAACCAACAAACACGTTTTGCTGTCAATCGATTTTTCGGTATCAAGAACCAACCAAACATGGATTCGGGCTACATCACGTGTTAGAGGATTTCTTTTAAATTTAGAGGCTGGATTTATCCACTTGTTTACTTTCTCACCTTGTGAAGTTCTTCGTAAGAAGTGAAAGTTATCTAATCGTGCGCCGGAAAACGGTGAATGTTTCGTTACCAGAGCCTGGCGATAAGAATGTTTCTGCCGAAAAGTCACCAATCGCTGGTGTTCGATCACATAACTTTCTCTTCTTACGAAGAACTTCATAAGGCAAGAAAATAAAAAAGAGGAATAAAATGATGTAACATATGTTAACGTTTTGATGATATTTTCTGTATAAAACTATAGTTTGTAACATGAGATTTTAAGTTAAACGTGCAATATTTCCTGTAGCAGCCCTTCCCCTCAAAAACAGCCCTTGCCTTTGGGGAAGGTGGCCTTCACGGCCTCTCTCCTCTCCTCGCAACAGTGCCATTTCCATTTTCCATCATTTTCAAAAAATGCCACAAAATTTTTGGATTAAGTTTTGTCGTAGGACAAAGTAAGGACGCTTAAGAGAATGGTGCAAGTTTCATTATCGTTTGAATCCTTGACTTTAAGGGAAATTGCAAAAATGATAATTTTTGTAGGCGTCTTCTTCCAACTATATTTATGAAGATTTTTCTTAGTGAAACGTTTTCATCAGATACATTTTCAAATAAGGTCATGTTCAATTTTTCGAAAATATGAGTAGTTTCTGCATAATTTGGCGTCAAACATAGGCAATTTTTAAATTGTCAAAAAACATTGCTCAGAAACGGCCCCACATTTTTGGCTATTTTTTTCATGCATGTAGCAAAGAACAGTAAAGAAAGTGGTGTTGGTCCCATTTTCGGCGCTACATCATGTGTGTGTGTGTGTGTGTGTGTGGTTGTGTGTGTGTGTGGTGTGTGTGTGTGTGGTGTGTGTGTGTGTGTGGGGGGGGGGGTGTGTGTGTGGGGGTGTGTGGGTGTGTGTGTGTGTGTGTGTGTGTGTGGGGGGGGGCGTGCGTGTGTGAAACTGAGAGAAACACATGGCCATTATGCTAAGTGATGTAAGAACGTAGACATTTGTTTATTTCTTTAATATCATTAACAAATTCTAATTGTTTATGCAATATTCGATATCGAAAAAGTGTAATAATAAAATTTAAATATTTACAAAAAGCATACATGGGTATACCTATATTCTGTGTTTTATATTCCAATTCCCCATGTATTCTGACAAATTATATAGCAATTAATAAAGTTAAAATACTGAAATTATATAACCCAGTAAATTATGGGGGGGGGGGAAGGATCGCTTCGCGCGCGACAGGTAGCATTCAGGGATTGAAAGGAGTGGAAGTTGCCGCAGCTAAAAACTTTAATGAAAACTCTTTTCTTACTACCTTCTTAGAAGAGCAGCTTTTTGTTTACACCAAAATCGCCCATCTCCTTTCCTCTTTTATAACAATTTTGTTAGTATATTTCATAAAATAATGTATTTTTTGCTATTATACTATTAAATGTTAATTGTGATAATAAAAAGAATGCAATGAAACTCAAGAAACTGAATCATCACTTCCTCACAATTCTATCAGAAATTTTCATTGAATTCGAACTTCATTCGAACGCATTGATATCGAACTTCAAACGTATTATTGTCGGCGTCGGCGTCGGCGGCGCCGTCGGCGCCGCCGCCGCCATTTATAAATAAATATATTTCGCAATAGTGAAGAAAGACTACTGCTAGTACAATGTGTACAAGTAATACTGTGTATAAATAATTAATATAAAATTTAGTACAGAAAACTAATTCAATGCTAAACGAAAATACTCTTAAAACCGGAACCATATGACAAAAGTCGACCAATTCAACAAGAGAACGATACCAAAAGGCCGAGCCTAAAGTCTGGAATTTTCGATAGAATAAGAAAACCATTCATTCTATTATACATACATCAAAAATACAAGTTAAATTAAATGAGAAAACAGCTGCAGAAGCGTTGAGAAAGCACCGTACAATTTTTTCGATATTCTCTCTGATATATTTTAGACAAGTGTTAAAGTTGGTACTTCTAGGGTATACACAGCGTGCTAAAAACTGTAATTTTTTGTTCAGATAAAACTATGAATCAGTTTCTAACTATTTAAAACTTGTTTAAATAAAACTATAAATGCAACAAAGAAAATAACATCCTTTTGTATGAACACATCAGATACTACAGATACTTTTCATTTAGTAAATCAAATATACTCATTAATTCTATGAAGAATTATTGATTATCATTATATTAATTCCTTGTGTGCAATTAAAACTCCATAACAAACAATCAGAATTCAGAAAAAGGATAAAAATCCATTAATTACGTCCTTAAAACACAGACATGACCAATATATTTCCAGTCAGTCATTAAACATGAACAAAAATGTACATAACACTACTAATGTAATATCTACATCAACTACTTACAATGAATGAATCAAACAAAATTGGCGAAGTAAACGTTGGTTTGCCACTGACTAATAGATCAACATAAAATATTTAACGTTAATAAACTAAAGTTTTTATGTAAATTATTTATGTACAGTATTTATATTAGCTTTAAATAAATTAAGTTTTTGCGCTTAATGCGCTTACAATTTGTAATGAGTAGGTGTGGATTTAAATGATCTAAAATATCGCTCAAAATTATCAATAAAACGCTCTGAAAATGTTTTAAAAATGCTGTAAAAGCAAAGAAAAATGACGTAAAAAATTTGATCAAAACCAGTACAGATGAACAACTAAAGCTGTTGAATACGTTTCTGATGTAATAGAGGCTTTTTCCTTTCGTTAAAAAAAAGTCAGCTTGTAAATGTTTGGTTTGGACTGTTCTTTACTAGGAAATCTATGTCTTTAGTTAGTGCGAATTCGGCCGAACTGTCAGTGTTGCCGATATGCATTACAGAAACCTTAGATAATACATACTGCAGTTGGCATTACAATTTCTGAGCGAAGAAATCAAATAGGCTACTCAGGAATTCTGTAGAGAATTTGTTGCATCTCGTAAATATATTTTGAAGCAAGCATCATTAAAATGATGTTAAAATCGATGAAATCAATAAAAAATGCTCTAAAAATCAGAAGAAAAGGTAAAAAATGACTTATTGGTAGAAATCGACGAAAAGTGCAAAAAAGTCATACAAAATGGGTAATTTCCTATTGTCTTAAAGTAAAATTAATATCTATACTAAAAGGCATTCTTTTTAAGTAAAAATAACTAGTGGTGCTACAGAATAGCACAGACACTCTCGTAGTAAAGTTTTCTAATTTCCTTGGTGTGGACTGGCTTTACGGCTTTGCCCCATCGTCTTGCCAGGTGCCATCTATCGCCACCCAAAGCACTTTTTTACAATTTTCCCATTTTTTGGTTTCCTAATAATAGAACCGAAATATTACTTTAAGAATATTAAATAAGAGTAAAACCTCGTCATAAATGGCAATTTTCATATAAAAATTTTGAGACATTTTTAAGCAAATGGCGTTTAAGCGTTACTGTAAATGCGCAATATGAAGCTCTATTTCATAGAAAATTTGTGAGTTTTCAAAAAATTTTCATTTATAGTCATTTGAGGCACTTCATTTCACAAATGCAACACTGTTTTCAAATCGCTGGAAATGTGCATATTAACGACGTGAGAGATATTTCAAAAGCACACATTTGTGTAATTTTTGAAAAAATGAAAGAATACAACAAAATGAATTTTACATAATCCGCAACAGTGCAATTAGTAATACCTGTCAGAAGTTTCAAGAAAAAAATTGGAGCCGTTTTTTAACAAATGGCGTTAGAGCGTTTTTGAAAATGCGGAATTTTGAGCTCCTTTTAACAGAAAACTATTGAGTTTTCGAGAAACTTTATCTGATATTATTTAAAGCACATGTTCTCATAAATACAATAATGTGAACAAAATCAGAGCTATCTGATTGTGCTAATGTAAATATTAACGACGTGAGAGACAAGTCAAAAGAAATTAAATTTTTGTAATTTTTGAAAAAAACAAAACAATAGAGCAATGTGATGTTTGTCATCTTCTAGAGTGCATTTAGAACTATCCCTACGAAAAGTTTAAAGAAAAAATTGGAGCCGTTTTTGACAAAATCTTTTTTTTAAATTATTATTGGTTATTTAAGATTGCATAACTTCTACGTCATTAGCGACCACTATTGGAGTTAAATGTTATGGTAACTATGAAGATGAAACGAAATGGTTATGGTAAGTGTAGTATTAAATGATCACGCCAAATGTAATCGAATACTGGTTTATTGCCAAAATGTATTACAAGATAAAAAGGGCGAGCGTTACAAACACACGTGACGCGACAAGCAGCAAACAGCAAAAACACTGATGAACCAAAACACACAGAGAAGACTCGCTGGCTCGCGGTGTGGTCTGTGCGCGGTGGCGCCCTCTGCTAGCGCCGATACAACATCTCCCTTTTTCAAGCTAACAATCGAGTCGTTGAGGAGGTTTGGAAATTCGACCAGCACGTGTTCTGTATCCTTCTGAAGATGTACTGGCAATCGGTTTGTTATCTTGAGGTGTTGAATTTTCCGCGGCTTGCTCAGCTGAATTCTCTTCTGGATTCTGGGGCGTATCCAAACACGTTGTCTCTTCTCCCTCTTTTTTTGTTGGAAATACAGTAAACCTATTGCGTCTGAGTTTGTTAGTATCTGTTTGGATGATATATGATCGTGGTTGATCGGCTTTCTGGACGACCATACCAAACTTCTTGGCATCTTTAATATACACTCGGGTTCCGGGGACTAGTTCTGGAAGATTTCTCGCCCCCTTGGATGCGTTGTAGTTTCTTTCAATCCTTTCCCTGCGGTGTGCTTCTTTTTCGCCGACCGTTTCCTTGTTCACTAACGTCGGCTGAAGATTTTCAGCTGTAGTTGGTAATATGTCTCTCAGTCTTCGACCCATGGAAAGTTGTGCGGGTGAATATCCGTTATCCAGTGGCGTATTTCGGTGAACAAGAAGACTTTTGTAGGGGTCCTTTTGTTTCAAGAAGATGTTCTTCACTATCTTAACTCCTGCTTCGGCAAGGCCATTAGACTGTGGATATCCCGGGCTTCTGGTAATCAGGCGAAATCCGTAAGATCCTTGAAAATTCTTGAAGGTTTTAGACTCGTGTAGTGGGTTGAACTGAGTTCCGTTGTCGGTGAATATTTCCTCCGGAATGCCATGTCTAGAAAATATTTCCGACATTTTCTCGATAACAGTTTCCATCTTCATATTCTCGATTTTCATGACTTCGGGGTACCGTGAGTATCTATCGATGATCAATAGATACCAGGCGTTGTTGACCTTGAACAAATCCATACCGACTTTCTGCCATGGACGGTTGGCCGCTTCAACGTGTATTAGCGGTTCGTGACGATTGATTCTATGTTGAGCGCAGATTTCACACTTTTCGACAGTTTCCTGGATTTGTGTCGACATCCCTGGCCACCAAATGACTTCTCTAGCACGGGCTCTGCATTTAGTGACACCCAGATGTCCTTCGTGAATTTTATCCAACATTTCCTGGTACATCGCTCGTGGGATTATGATCCTTCCTTCGTACATAAGTACATTGCGTTGACACGTAATTTCAGCTCGTTTCTCCCAGAACGTTTTCAGATTGTCGAATAAATTTTCTTTGGCAGGCCAGCCATTGCAGATGTAGACTCGTACAGCTGCTAATTCCGGATCCTTTTCTTGATTACTGATGATCTGCGAGAGCTTATCTGAAGTTACTGGAAGAGCTGCAATTGTGGCGATCACGTGGTTCTCAACTTCTTCCAGGAATTCCTCTGACTCTATCTGCGAAATTGGCTGCCTGGACAATGTGTCTGCCGTAACCAACTGTTTGCCTGGAACATGTAAAATAGTATAGTCAAAACGCATTAGGCGGATACGATACCTTTGCAGCCTTGGAGACAAGTCGTTTAGTGACTTGGTTGTGAATATAGGGATCAAAGGCTTGTGATCCGTTTCGATTTCGATTTCAATGCCTGTGATGTAGTCGGAGAATTTCTCGCAGACGCATGTAACCGCTAGGCCTTCTTTCTCGATTTGTGCGTACCGTCTTTCCGTTTCTGAGAGTAGCCGGGAATAGTAGGCCACAGGTTTGACAGTGCCATCCTGCTGCACCTGCAGTAATGCCCCTCCGATTCCGAAAGACGATGCATCTGGTGACTATGGTTTTCTTCTTCTGGTCGAACCTGGCAAGTATCGGGGCTGAAGTCAGCATTTCTTTAATTTTGGAAAAAAGTTTTTTCTTGAGGTTCTTCCCAGATAAATGCTCGGTCTTCTTTCAACAATGACTGAAGGGGTTCTAAAACAGTAGCCTTATTTGGTATGGCTTTTGCCAAAAAGTTGATCGTACCAAATAGTCTCTTCAAGCCTTGTTTGTCTTTAGGGCGCTCCATGTCAGTTATTGCCTTGATTTTGTCCGGGTGAATTCTAATACCTTCATCTTCAACCAGATGTCCCAAGAATTCGATAGAGCGAACATTGATAACCAGTTTCTTCTCGTTGAGCGTCAGTCCTGCGTCTTGTAGTTTAGTCAGAACTTTTATGAGTCGTCTATCGTGTCCCTCTTGATTGTTACCGTAGATCAAAATATCGTCCATCAGACACACGATGCCGTCGCAGTCCTGTAGAATTTCCTGGATCTTCTTCTGGAAGCGCTCTGGTGCGCACGTGATTCCGAATGGCAGCCGATTGAAGCAGAATCTCCCAAAAGGTGTGATGAACGTCGTGTGTAAGCGAGAATCGTCGTCCAGCACGATTTGGTAGAACCCAGAAGCTGCGTCTAGTTTCGAGAAGTGTTTCGTGTCTTTTATGAAGTTTAGAATGTAGTGGACATCGGGAATAGATGGTACTCTCGTTGAACGGCTCGGTTCAGTTCTCGGAGGTCGACGCAAATCCTCGGGGAGCTGTCTTTCTTGAATGTGACGACCATTGGTGAGCACCACTCCGTCGCTACGTTTACCGGTGAAATGATTCCCTGCTTCTCCATGTTTTCCAGGGTAGCTTTCACTTTGTCCATCAACGGAATAGCGATTCTTCTTGGTGACGTCACGGCCACGGGTTTCACGTCTGGTTTAATGGTTAGTTTGGTTACTCCTGGAATTTTACCAATACCATTAAATAGATCCGGAAATTTCTGTTTCACGTCCTGCAGCGTCATGCCGGATCGGTTGGAGACTGCGTTGATTCTTTTTACGAGGCCTAGTTTGACTGCATCCACCTTCCCCAGGATTGGTTGATTCAGATTGTCGATGTAGTAGACGGTTTGCTGAGTTGTCTTACTTTTATAGGTTAGTTTGGCCTCCTTAGTCCCGTATATATTCAACACGGTAGTGTCTGGTCCGGTGAGTCGTTTTTTTTGTTTTGGTTAGTCCTTTTCCGGCGAACTGGGATGGAAGAGCAGTGACGTCGCTTCCTGTGTCGATTTTGAATCTGTAGTTTTTGCCATCTACGTTGATCATCGCCGTCCAATCGATGTCCTCGGATGTAGCCTCAGAGTCAACAGATCCTAGTTGAAGTGAATCCAGGTCCAGATTTTCTTCATTCACCGTGCAAATCTTCTTTTTCGATCTGCAAACTCTCGAAAAATGCCCTTTATTATTGCACTTGTAACACGAAGAATTTTTAGCCGGACATGGAAGTGCGATCGTGTTTCTCCCCACCGCACCATTGACACGTGTTCGACTGGTTCGTAGTTTGGTTAGGTCGCGTAGGATTTGTTTTGTTAATCGAACCTTTTCCCTTAACCGCGTTTTTCTTGTCAGGACGGTTACATTGTTTTGAAACATAGTTGATGCTCGGTTGATTTAGTTGCCCTACCTGCTTCCTAACCTCTTCTGACTGAGTTATTATTTTTACAGCTTTATCGAGCGTCAATGTGTCGTCCAACTGCATTTTCTCGCTCAGATTTTTGTCCGCGACACCTACAACAATTCTATCTCGAATGAATTTGTCTTTCAATTGACCATAGTTACAATTCTTTGCGAGGTTATGTAGTGCCGTAATAAAATCGGTGGCCGTTTCGCCCGGATTTTGTACACGAGTGTGAAAGCGAGCTCTTTCATAAATTACATTGGTTTTTGGCGCGAAATAGTTGTCGAGTTTTTGCATCACTGTTGCATAGTTTTTTTCATCGTCATTGTTGAGACCAAATATTACCATAACCTCGTCAGCTTTTTCGCCCATAAGATAAATGAGAGTGTTTACCTGTTCCTCTTCAGTTAAAGCATTTAGTTTAGAAGCAAGTTTAAACCTCTCGAAGCGTTTTTTCCACTTTGGCCAATCACCTGGTGAATTGAAGTCGAAGGCATCCGGCGCTGCGATGATATATGACGACGACGCCGCCGCTGCTGTTGCCGGTTGCACGTTGTCGTTTGGCATTTTGACTTCCTTTTTGTAGTTGCGAACTAGTTGGAATTTACCGCTGCCACCATGTAGTATTAAATGATCACGCCAAATGTAATCGAATACTGGTTTATTGCCAAAATGTATTACAAGATAAAAAGGGCGAGCGTTACAAACACACGTGACGCGACAAGCAGCAAACAGCAAAAACACTGATGAACCAAAACACACAGAGAAGACTCGCTGGCTCGCGGTGTGGTCTGTGCGCGGTGGCGCCCTCTGCTAGCGCTGATACAACAGTAAGGGGTGAAAGGATGAACACAGATATAACCATGCCCGAGACGGGACTCGAACCCGCGACTCTTCGGTCCGAGATCACTAGGACACTACTGCCTTAGCAATGTCGGTCACCGGGCTGACAAGAAAATCTTGTTTTTGGTAATTTTTTAAAATTGCAAATATTGCACGCAATATTGGCCAAAAACTATCAAATTTTGAAAAATTGTGCACGATCTTAATGAAAGAACGAATTATGGACAACAAATTACATTTGATGGAAAATTTTCTATCTTCAATTTTCTAGTTGTAAGAAGCCGACAAAGTGCAAAATTTTGCAAGCCGTTTATGAGAAAATTTTGAAAATGTCCGGGTTCTTCATGTAAAGTACCCCCAAATTTTGATGAAAGTTTTTCAAAATCCCAGCGCCTCGAGTTGAGCCAGATCGACCGGAGAATATCCATTTTGGAAAAAATTCTTCATATGGTTTGGGGCGATCACTGACGGACAGATGGACGGACGGATGGTCGGACGGACGGACGTTTTAAAAAAAAAAACACTGTCGGTATCATGGGATCCCAAAACGTATTTCTGTTGAAATCTCGAAATCGATTTTCCGCAGCATTACATAACTTTCTCTATACTATGTATGTACTCCATAAGTACGTACGTGTACGAGAACGTAAGGAAATGACATTTGATTAAAATTCGCCCCCTTACATGAGTTTTTCAAGTGATGGCTGAGATGTGTTAATATGAACAGAAATTGCTGAATTATAATTTTACGCAACCGTTATTAATGCGAGAGAATAATGTTGTAGCATCTCAAGTGTATTTGTGTGAAGAACTGCGAACAAAGCGAGGCTTTGCTCTGTAGAGATACAGAATGATACATTCAAACTCAAATTTTAAATTGAATCTACAGCGAGACAAAAAATAGTGGTTCAGTACCGATTAACTGGGTTTAGTAGAAGGAGAAATGATTTAAATATTTATTTTAAACAGTCCTCTTAAACGAGTCGCGCTCCCAATAAACCGCAGAATTTCGTTTTCCGCCCAGACGCTGCAAGGTCTGCCAGTTTGCTTACGCATCTGGCATACCCGTACTCTGTTAACATTTTGTACATAATTTTTTATAAATAATTTATATAATTAATATTACATGTATTCCTGTAATTTTTCTGATAGCTCTGATGATAGCTATTGATATGATCTTAAGCTTAAATATATATTTGATACAGGACATCTTTTATGTATTTAAGTTTCAAAAAATTTTAGGTTCTCCACGGTGACGGGGAGTCGAAACGAATTTTGCAGTTTTGAATATTAAAAATAAAATGTATTAAATGTATAAAATGTAATAAAATGTATTCGAGTAGAAATTAAATTTTAAAATGGATATTACTGATTGTTTATTTTTTAAACCATTCCTTCTTTTTTTCTGGAATGCAGTATTCGATATTCATTCCGAAGTGCGGGCCGAATCTTGGGATACACAATCCACCGAAACGGAGACTTCCGGTTATCAACAACCGACCGAGCGCTTGGCAGTCTCGTGCTGAGTCAGCTCAGGGCCTTTGATCACCCCTTACACGCACAGCACTATCACACATGTCGGGAGCTTAGAGCTTGTCCCTGCTGGAGTGGTGCCCCTCTGATGGGAGATAACGAAATGGAGAAAACCCCGCAAGTAGTGTAGTGCATGTTAGTGTGTGTGTAAGGGGGAGAGGATAGGACAAGGAAGAGGTAGGAAAGATAGCGTGCGGTCCATGGCCCGTTTGTTAAGGCATTTCTCTGGCATTCGCCTGGTGTTGATCGGAGAAACCACCGATACGAGCAGCCAGCCGTTTCTCCCCAGACAGCCACTGAATTCGACCTTCCAGACTAGCTAGTGTCGAAAATCCTGCCACCATTGGGATTCGAACCTAGGCCTCCCAGTCAGAGGGACTACAGTGACATCAGTTGATGCCCTGAACCAAAACCTCCCAGTTTTGATTAGAAATATGTAAGCCTGATTCAAGGAAACAGTGTATACGGTGTATAAATAGTGTTTTAATAGGTCATGGTTGAAGAAATATTCTTCCATCACGGAATTAGTTTTGTACACTAGTTCATCCTGAACGCAATTCGGAGGAAACATATTTGGAGACAGAGTTCAAAAACTCGTCAGTATGTAGCTCTGGACATCCTGCAAGAAAACCTTTCCCAAGTACCCAAGTCACCGAGCCCGGGCTGCGCCCTCAAACAGCCGCTATTTGCAAGTCCCATGTTGCAATTTTCACAACTCCAAAGCATTGCACTTATAGCAACACCAAATTTGGCTACACTGTAATAGGAAACATTTCTCGAACATCCGTAACCAATGAAGGAAAGTACGGCACATGGGCTTTTTGAATTCTGAAATTGGATAATAACATGGGGAACAATTACTTTAACATCAAATAATATACAAAAGGAAAGAAGGATGTATATTATTTGGGAGGGCAGTTCCCCTTGAACCTCCCTGTCGCAGCTGCCACTGGGTAAGCCCAATATAGGACATCAGCTGTTAATCTAGATCTTTTTGCTTCTCCTGTAAAATTTCTGTTGTGGACTTTAGTGCTTTCTTATGTGAGCTCTCTTCTTATGAGATTATGCAGACCTATTGCCTGTTAGGTTCATTTTGTTATTATTGTCATTCTGATCATTTCATAAATAGAATAATTTGACAGTTACATAATTTGAGTTTATTACAATGTTTCTAAACACTTGAAATAAACAAAAGAATTTTTAATTCTGGTCTTTGATTTCTTTCAGGTTCAACTGAAGTTGGAAAACTTTTGTACCAACAATGTGCTTCTGGAGTGAAACGTGTTGGTTTGGAGCTAGGAGGCAATGCTCCATTTATCGTATTCAGCAGTGCAGATGTGGACAAGGCAGTTCAAGGAGCAATGGCATCAAAATTTCGTAATTGTGGCCAGGTACTGGTTTATTTATAAGTTTTGTAATGAAAACCTTGATCTTCAGTATGGAAAATGTAGCCTACTTCCTGGCAATCAATGCGCCATGCATGGAAATAATTTGGCCAAAGTTTACCTACCGGAGAATCTACATGGCTTGTGTACTTTATTTGGTAAAATATGAAATCTGTTATACTAACAATTGTAAGTTTTCGGATGTTTTGCCAACCGTACGGCGACTAAGATGCTGTACAACTATGGCAATGAATAGTGTGAGGTTAATAAATATTGTGAAAGACGGAAAGAGATGTTTTGAGTGGTGTAGTGAGCCAAACTTGCACCTTGCAATGTTCCCATAGAGTGACATTTTTGACGTCTTTGGGGGAACAGAGGAGAAGGTTTTGGCAATTTTTGATATAGTAAAAATCAACAAAAAATATAAAGCTTCATGTACAAGAGAGACAATTTTAGAGAATATGAAGCAGTGGCGGCTCATCCAGAATACTGAAGAGGAAAGAAGTCATGCCAGTACTGTCACATTAAATGAAAGATACAACAAATTAGATTACATGCAGATGTAAACAAAATTCATCACCTTTGCAGTATCGTTACCGGTAGAAGAACTGCTAGGAGGTTCGGCAGGTGGCCATACAGCATTAGGGGTCTGAGTACAGAAGGGAACACCTAGTGAGATGAGAGAAGCCTGGCCATGAATGCTCAAAGGTTGTCAGTTGTTAACATGAAGTACTACAAGTTAATATTTACATAGAATCTGTTAAGCTATATTTATATTACAAAAGAGTTTTCATCCATTGCATTAATATAGGTAAGTTTCCAATTATTTATATCAGCACATTTTTAGGCAATTCACTTATTGTTCTTTTCATACATTCAATCTTAAATTACATTTTAAACAACTTTTTAAAGGTTGACATGTTTACAATTTTAAATTTCAGATGCGTGATGAGGGGCGCATCACACCTGACATGTGTAAATTGTTTCTGTATATTTTGGCACATAAAACAATAGATGAATCACTAAAAATTACCCCCATAATAGGTGTCGTCTCTTAGGATACATACGAAAAAATTTTTAATTCTCACATTCATCTGAGGCAAATAATTCATGAAGTAATCCTCTTGTATTGAGAAGTTTGTTATATGGGTCCCATTCTGTACTTAGTGAGTCGATTTTCTCTTCATCATCAGTATCTCATAACAAATCATCCTTTGTGCCATCCATAGGACTAGAAATCCCACACTTTTTGAAGGATTGGATCACCGTTTCCACTGTTGATAATTTGGGGGTCATCGTATAGGATTGTTATAGCCTAAAACTATAAAACCTTGACGAAAACGTGTACCTCTTCTTGTCTGAAGGTCGTCTTATTGGCAGAAATATATGGTATTTTTAATAATAGAATGCTTAATTTGTGTTGTGTTAATATTTATTTGACCTTTAATGACTTGTCAAAATAAAGAGAATAAGACAGAACTTTTATTCCAACTGTTGATTCTCTTACAAAACACGCATCTCCACCATTTCCCCCTTTAATTTTGATTCTGTATGTTGTATGACAATTCTGTTGGGTCTCATGAGTATTAGTACTGTAGAACTATTATTGAAAATAAATTGAAATGGATAAAGCTTTCTTCTCTTAAATACTTCTGTTGTGAAAATTGATTTTCTTTTCTCCTTTTTCTTTTTCTCCTAATGTACAACTTCTTTTTGTGTGCAGTGAACATTCTTTGTTTCAGACCTGTGTGAGTGCAAATCGATTTTTGATCCAGGACACAATTTTTGATTCTTTTCTTGAGAAGATTAAATCAAAAATGCAATTGCTGGTTTTGGGTTCTGGTGCAGACTCGAAAACTAATTTGGGTCCTCTTATAAATCAAACTCAGGCAAAAAAAGTTAGTTTCCTTGTAAATATGACTTAATTACTAATTTTTGGAAAAAAAGAAAGAAGAAAAAAAAATTGAAGTTTGTGACCTTTTCAATGATATTTGCAGGTGGATGACATTGTTCAGGATGCTGTTCAGAAGGGAGCCAAATTATTATATGGTGGAAAGATTGCTTCACACGTCGGTGAAAGATTTTTTGAACCAACTTTAATTACTAATGTTACTCCTGAAATGAAATGTTATACGGAAGAAATATTTGGTCCTGTTGTTGTTTGTGTGAAGTAAGTAGAGCATCTTGACATGTTCTGATTTTTCAAGTAAATAATGACCTTTGTAAATAATGTCCTATGCCTTTTTCTTGATTTATGGATGATCTTTTTCCATTTCAATGTTCTTTCTCTTTAAATAATAATAATAATAATAATAATAATAATAATAATAATAATAATAATAATAATAATAATAATAATAATA